>JALIGW010000005.1:65511966-65741966 GCA_023053685.1 Diadophis punctatus similis
TTACCGAGGAGCTCCGGGAGATGAAACGCCAGAAGAGACGTCTGGAGCGCCGCTGGAGGGCCAGCAAAACCGAATCCGACCGAACACTATTAAGAGTTTACATCAGATCTTATTTAGTGGCGATAAGGGCGGCAAAACGATCCTATTTTTCCGCTCTTATTGCGTCCGCAGATTCTCGCCCAGCCGCCTTGTTTAGGGTGACTCACTCCCTCCTTGCTAAAGGGGGGAGCGAGGAACACTTACAAGGCAGAGCTGAGGAATTAGCAGAGTTTCTGTCGGATAAAGTCGCTCAGATTCGGTCGAACCTGGACTCTGGCTGGGCAGAGTCCATAGAGTTGACAGGGGCAAGTCTTAGTCCACCGTTATGGGAAGAGTTTGGGCCTGTTTCTCCCGAGGATGTGGACAGAGCTGTGGGGGCGATGGGTACCTCCACCTGTTTATTGGACCCGTGCCCCTCCTGGTTGGTCTCGACCAGCAGAGAGGTGGCACGCGGCTGGATCCAGGCAGTGGTCACCGCTTCTTTGAGGGAGGGATCCGTACCGCAGTCGTTAAAAGTTGCGGTGGTGAGACCCCTCCTGAAGAAGCCTTCCCTGGATCCAGCTGATTTGAAGAACTATCGTCCGGTCTCCAACTTACCTTTCTTAGGGAAAGTTGTGGAGAAGGTAGTGGTTACTCAGCTTCTGCGACTTCTGGATGAAACAGATCATCTAGATCCTTATCAGTCGGGTTTCAGGCGCGGCTACAGTACAGAAACTGCCTTGGTCGCTCTGATGGATGATCTCTGGCGGGCCCGGGATGGGGGGAATTCCTCCATCCTGGTGCTACTTGACATCTCAGCGGCTTTCGATACCATCGACCATGGTATCCTTCTGCATCGTCTCGGCGAGTTGGGAGTGGGAGGCACCGTTTTGCGGTGGTTCTCCTCTTATCTCGCCGATAGGATGCAGTCGGTGTTAGCAGGAGGGCAGAGATCGTCCCCTAGGCCCCTACTATGTGGGGTGCCTCAGGGGTCGGTTCTCTCACCCATCCTGTTTAACATTTACATGAAACCGTTGGGGGAGATCATCCGCAGACATGGGGTGTGTTTCCATCAGTACGCTGATGACACCCAGCTGTACATCACCACCCCGTCTGATTTCAGTGAGGCAGTTGATGTAATGTGCCAGTGCCTGGACGACATTAAGATCTGGATGGGGAGGAACAGACTCAGACTTAATCCCGACAAGACTGAGTGGCTTTGGATACTGCCTCCTAAGGACTACGACAACTGTCCCTCCTTGGTTTTCGAGGGAGCGAAACTGACCCCCTCGGATCAGGTCCACAACTTGGGGATCCTCCTAGATCCACAGCTAAAATTGGATCATCATCTTTCTGCTGTGGCTAGGGTGGCCTTTGCACAGGTTCGCCTGGTGCACCAGTTGCGGCCATACTTGGAGAAGGAGGCTCTACTCACGGTCACTCATGCCCTTGTCACCTCCCGCTTGGACTACTGCAACACGCTCTACATGGGGCTACCCTTGAAGAGTATCCGGAGACTCCAGTTGGTGCAAAATGCAGCTGCGCGTGCTGTGGTGGGTGTGCCAAGGTACACCCACGTGACACCTATACTCCGCCAGCTGCATTGGTTGCCCGTAGTTCTCCGGGTCCAATTCAAGGTGTTGATCAACATCTTTAAAGCCCTTCATGGCTTAGGACCAGGCTATCTCCGGGACCGCATTCTGCCTCACACTTCCCTTCGACCGGTTAGGGCCCACAGAGTTGGCCTCCTCCAGGTCCCGTCGGCCAAGCAATGCCGGCTGGCGGGCCCTAGGGGGAGAGCCTTCTCTGTGGCCGGCCCCGCGCTCTGGAACCAACTTCCCCCAGAGACCCGAACTATCCCCACTCTGCTGGCCTTCCGAAAAGCCGTTAAGACATGGCTTTTCCTGCAGGCTGGGGGTAGAGCTTAATCCACCCGAGCTCACCCCCAAGTATGTATGGTTGCTGAATGGTTGTTGGATGATTTTAATATTGTGTTTTTAATTTTTATATTTGTTTTTAAGTAATATTTATAAATTGGTTATTCTTGTATTTTCTCTGTTGTACGCCGCCCTGAGTCCTTCGGGAGTTGGGCGGCATATAAGAAAACCAAAATAAATAAATAAATAAATAAAAGAACCACAAAGACTGTCACGTAGTGAATATTGTCAATTGTATGTCTATGCAGGGTGATGCACCCCTATCTAATATTATGGTATATTCCAATACAAGCAGAACACGTGATATGATGTGTACGCATGTCTACATTCCTGATCCACCATTATTATTATTCTGCCTTGGCTCTTGACCTGAACTGTCGTGTTTCTTAGCAAAGATGTAATTATTCAGGATTTATTGTTTTTGTACTGAAATAAATATTTTCTATTAGACATTTAATCTCGGTTTTATTTCTAACTGTCTGGATTCCAAGTAAAGATCCAACATCGCCTCTATGATATTTTATTCTCATCCTAACATGGTAGCAATCGGACAGCTCGAAGTTTATCTTCAACTTAACAAAGACAGTTCTGGGTCAGCTGAACAACTGGTTGAATGAGTGGATGGATCTTTATAGGTTTCTGTGACTTTGAAATTTGAGCTGTTCTAGGGGTGGTGCAATGAAGGGGCTTGTGTTCTGAAAGTGTGTTGGGCTATTCCTATTGTGGCTAATGGCTTTCGTCCTGTGTTGGATCTTGGGTGAGGGGCGGCTTTCTAATCCTACCACTCTGCCTTTCTTAGCTGTCAAACTTTGCTGCAAGCCATTTTGAAATATCCTGTCTTGAATTGATTTCTGCCTGCAGTATTTGCTTTGCTTATGAATAGGGCTATCTAGATAGCTGTCTTCCTCTTTCAATAAGCTCTTTATCTCTTAAGTGCTGGCACCTGCTGTTAAGAAAGACTTGGGGCCTGCTTTCTGCCACTAAAAACATGTTTCTCCATTTTTCCTTTAGGGAAATATAATTCTGCCTTTTTAATATTTCCCAAAACATTTCATTCTTCGGTGTGGGGGGGAGGGGCTTCCCATATACGTTTCTCTTTTTTTCTGGAGAACATTGCCATTTTGTTGAGCAAAACTGTACATTAATACCCAGCTTTAGCAGCAAAGCACTCCATACCTAGTTGACCCCAGACATCATCCTTCGCAGAATAAATGGATGAGACTGCAACCTGTGGTGGGATCAGAGGCTTCCTTTAGTTTCCACCAACTTGTTGAAGTGTTGGACTACATCCTCAAACGTTACCTTTATGGCAACATCATGCCAGGTGGTATCCTACTGCAGGGTGTAGAAAGTTAGCACCCACCCTTCTCCTAGAACAGGGATGGCGAACCTATGGCACGGGTGCCACAGGTGGCACGTGGAGCCATATCTGCCGGCACGCGAGCCATTGCCCTAACTCAGCTCCAGTGCGCATGTGCGTGCCTGCCAGTTGATTTTTGGCTCACGTGGAGGCTCTGGGAGGGCGATTTCGGCCTCCGGAGGGCCTCCAGGGTGGCAGGGGGGAGCGTTTTTGCCCTCCCCAAGCTCCAAGAAAGCCTCTGGAGCCTGGGGAGGGCAAAAAATGGGCCTACCAGGCCCACCAGAAGTCAGGAAATGGGGGTGCGTGGGGGGCATTGAATATGGGTATGGGCACGTGCACACGGGCAATAGCGTGCGCATGCACTATTTCGGCACCCGAGGAAAAAAAGGTTCGCCATCGCTGGCCTAAGGTTCCACCAAAGTTGATTCAGACAAACATGACTCTTCATGGGAGTCTGGCTACAACCAATAGAATACATGCTTTTGCCACAGGAACAGGAAGCTCAAGGGCAAGGCCCAAGAGAGGGTATAAATAACCCTCTCTCTCCATTCCATGTATTCAGCTGCACCAGGACTTCAAACTCGTGTGGTTGTGTTCATCAATAAACCATCTTTCCAATCAGCCTCCATGTTTCCAGTGTCTTTCTCCCCACATGGAACTGAACCCAGATGGATATTTCTTTCAGCAAGTGATAAACCTGCCAGATGACACTGCTTAAGTGACCTTTTCTTTTTTTTAGAAAAGCTAAGCAGCAAAAGACCAGCAAATCCCAGATCTGGTAATTAGATTGGAAAGTAAAAAAGCAACCTGGAGAAAACACGGCTGCAAACCATTTCCAATTTTTGTCTTTTGCTAAAAAAGAAGAATGGCACATTCATGCAATCACCAGGAGTCGCATGCAACAAATAAGAAAATGCTATCTTTCATGACTGCAACAAACCGTTAAATGTCTTTTAAAATAGTTTTAAGAGATTAAGAGTCTTAAGATTGGGGAGCGGGAATTTTGAAATTGTCTGACCACAGTTGCAAACTGAGTAGATACCCACCAGTTGTTTAGTCGCTCTTATCATCTCTATTGTTAAGACATGCGTGTCAGACTGTGAGGAGGCTTTGAAAGAAATAGGAGGAATTCTAGAATGGGCAGTCTTCAGTGGAAGAGGAACTTATGAGTAACTTTATCTCATAATGGCAGATTACAATGTGATGCAAATCCCAGAAAGAAGAGATTCAAAATAAACTCACTAGCAAGAAGAGATCCTTAATAAACTCACTAATAAGAAAAGGCTGGAAATTCCTGTTTTGATTTCATGAGATTCTACATCTTTATGTCTAATTCTTGCTTTTTTTGTGTCTCTATTTCTCTTTGACTCAAAGTTGATGCCTGGCGGACTGCTTGGATAAGTCCCTGCAATTTTCTTGACTAGGTTTTTCAGAAATGGTTTGCCATTTCCTCCTTTCTAGGGCTGAGAAAGAGTGATAAGGCCTAAGGTCACCCAGCTAGGCAGGACTAGAACTCAGAATCTCCTGGTTTCTAGCCTAGTGCTTCAACCATTCTACCAAACTGGCTCTCATCTTGAATTAATCTCATCATTTTTAATGTTTCTGTTGTTGGAAGAAATATCCATCTGGTTCAGTTCCAAACCGGGAGAAAGGCACTAGAGACAAAATGGAGGTTGGAGGTTGATTGGAAAGAGAGTCCATTTATTGATGAAGCAGAACCACCAAGCACGTGTGATTCTGGGCAGCTGACCACATGGAGTTGAGAGTGAGGGGTTTTTATACCTTCTCTTGGGCTTTGCACTTGAACTTCCTGTTCCTGTGCAAGAACATGTATTCTATTGGCTGTTGTCAGACTCCCATGTTGTCATGTACAAATCCTAGGAGTTTGTCTGAGCTAGGCTTGGTTGAAGTTTGGCTGATGCAATGAAAGGGCTTGTTGGGCAATTTCTTTTGTGGCTGAGGGTTAACCTTATCTTTGTTCAGACCTTGCTGCAGGGAGTAATGGCTTACCAAATCTGCATTTCTAAAAGCTGGCCTCATCTTAGTATCTGCTTGCGGGCAGGGAGCTGGAGCGCTGAGTTTCTGTCTCCCTTAAGATTTTTATTTCTCTTTTAGGGGAAATATTTTATCCTGCTTTTTTAAACATTTCTCAACAATTTTCTAGGAGAGGGATGGATGCTAGCATTCTACACTGTAATTGTTGCTTGCTTGTGAATCTTGCTTCCTTTTGTTTTGCTCTAAAAGACTTAAAATATGTTTACATGTTTACATATTTGTTTACAAATTTACATGTATGCTGAAAAACTACAGAATTTATGCAGATATGGAACTACTTGTCCTCTTTATTTGTCTCTGTCTCTTTCAAAAGGGAAATTCAGAAGGTGAATCGCTATCCAAATCAGCAAAAACTGCTTTATGTTCTTAAGCAAGAATTGTTAAGCTTTATGTTCTTAAGTGAGAATTAATACCCAAGATCACTTAATACACATTGGTCATGTTTTAACTGTCAAAAAATAATGAATGGGGAAGAAAGAGAAATACAAGAAAATGCTACAAGGCTTTTCAAATCACACAAAGCTTAATTTGCTACAGATAGTATAAGGTACGAACAACAAAAGTAGAGTTGGTCTGGAATTGGACACCAGTGATATTGAATCGATCAATTAATTAAATTAATATATTGAACTTAATAAAATAGTAAATTGGGTAAAATTAAAAGGTTAACTGAGTGGTAAATTAAATCAGCCAGGATTTCTGATCCCCACTGGTTTAATGGTAGGTATATCTAAAGCAATCCCCCTTCTTAAAAAAAATAGGCTGCAGTAATTAGGAAAACTAGATAGAAAATACACATGAATACACTGAAGGATAACACAAGTTCTAATTCATAAATTGGTTCTTAATGTGCTATCTGAATTCAGCCATTTATAGTTGATGGTTGACCCACCATGATTTAGGATTATGCAAGTACTAGTTTCTCTTACATGATATAGGATCTCCTGCTTGAGATGGAGGTTAGATATTGGAACTGTCAACTCTGAAGCAAGCCTGGCTGAAGCCATCTTTTCCGGCCTCATAGTTGCCACAAACTTTGGAAGGGGGAAGGGAGGGGGGAAGTAGATAGACTGTCTACCAGTCAAAACAAATAGGTTTCTTGTGGGAACCAAGGTCATCCCAACAGATGGCAAGTGAAGGAGGAGAGGAGTGACCAAGCAGCCTCCCAGCTACTTTCATTGGACAGTGTGACTGGTGATATCTGGGGAGGGAAATATTTGCTCTTTTAATTAGGAGAAAACCGCAGGAACTTTTAGAGTTGGTTTTCACTAGCTGTGCTGATGGGATGCATCCAATAAACATGTTCTTTGAGGAATCTACCTGCCTCAGAGTTCTGCTTTTGGCAGATGTGTTACGTGGAACGCTGACAGAAACACTACTATCATGTTGCCCCATGATAGACTAGACATACCCAATTCCACCAACCGTTCTTCATATGTTTTAGCCTCCAGTCCCCTAAATCATCTTTGTTGCTTTTCTCTGAACTCTTTCCAGAGTTTCAATATCTTTTTTATATTGTGGTGCAGGGGTGGGTTCTAACTTACCTTGTTGCTGGTTTGCTTCCTCCCGCGCCGCGTGGCCATGCCTCGTGGGTGCACATGCACAGTGCTGAAAAATCTGAACCCCCCCAAAAAACCAAAAATAAGATGGCGATGAATGCCAGTGCCAGAAACTCGCCTTCTGTGCATGCGCAGAAGAAAAAAACCCCCCAAAATAAATAAAAAATAAAAAATTTTTTTTAAAGATGGTGGCGCCCATGGACTGGGACCAACTGAACCGGTTCCATGACATCATCATGACATCACCAGCAGTTTGCTACCAGTTCGGGCGAACCTGTGTGAACTGGGAAGAACCCACGTCTGTTGTGGTGACCAAAACTGGATTCACTATTGTATCCAAGTGATTCCACTGACACCACTGCTGAACGCTTAACCCAACACCCATTTTTCATACTTTCTCCTATTCTTTGTGTGGCTTAAGAGTGACAAATTAATTTCTGTTCCTATTTTTATCTGTCCAGTGTTGGAGGCCATGGGCTGTTATACTTTCTATTTTTACATCTGCTGTTGGGAGGTCTTCTCACAAATTTCTTGAACCACTCATTTTCAAGAGCTGAAAAATTCAGTGAGTGGAGAAATTGAGAAGATTTTCATTTATTTCTGCTAATGTCAATGCATCTTTGCCTGTGGGAGTTTCTAGATTTACTTTTGTATACTTTGAGCTAAATGCTTGGGTTTATCCTATTTCCTGCATTCTTTCCCATAAGAAGGATAGGGATTTAGCTCTGTTGTTGCTATGCTTACTTAGTCTTTTACCATTTCTGCATATCTTTTTGATCAAATAGTCTTCTAGTGGCTAACCACAGTCCTGATGAACAAGTACACATTCACAAAAGTCCTACCATGTCTCTTGAAATAAGGCCATTGGAATTTAATCCCAAATAATTGCGATTCAATTACAAATTGAAAAAAACCCCAAACCTAACAACCCTAAACCAAAACACAAATAATCAGTAATTAACTGCAACAAATGCCTTTCTAATATGGTAGTTTTAACCACCTCAGTATGTTAACTAAGCAAATATCTTCAGGGATAATGTTTCGTAAATATGGTCCCATGATTTTGAAAAATCCTGCTTTTACCAACATCATTCTATTTTCCCAAAAGGAAAGTAATTCCCAGCTTAAGGCAATGCTATCTCAAAAGTAAAATAAAATAAAATATCCAAAGAGTGTCCCATTCTCCACTTTATCAACCTGAAACTGCCCCTTTGATTGAAGCCAATTCAGGATACTTCCTCCTTTCTAGTAAATTTACATTTTTATCATCCTGATTAATATTAATTGCCTGCAGGGGTGGGTTCCACTTACCTTCCCTACTGGTTCGCATCGCAACGGAAGTGCGCGTTTTGTGCCCCATCACATCGTGCAAAATACCCGGAAATGACATGCACATCTGCAGAGGGGTTTTTTGCAAGCTGTGGCGACCGGAGAACCAGTTTAGGAGCATGGAACACCGGTCATCGCTGCCGGTTCGGTGAGTGGCGGTAAATTTCCACTACTGGTTCTAAACAACCAGTCTGAATCGGCAGCAACCCACCACTGATTGCCTGCAAAATAGAGAATAAAATCAATTGCTACAATTATCTCTCTTTCTGTGCACAAATACATACATTCTCATATTTGGAACTTTGGCGACTTTACAATTTGTGGACTTCAACTCTCAGAATTCTCCACCCAACCTAAAATCCACAGGTCTTAAAGCTGCCAAGGTTCAGAAACCCTGTTTTAGTAGAATCTGAAGAAAAGGTGTAAACATTATGCTGACAGAATGAGGAAAGATCAGAAAGAGGAAAGCCATCGCTCAGAGGTGTCCAACCTTTAGACTTAAGACTTGTGGATTTCAACACCCAGAATTCCCCAGCCAGCCTACGGTAGCTGCATTGGGATGGGAAGGTACATAAGAGGAAGACTAAGTTGGAAGTGGGGATGAGAAGAAATTAAAGAAGTGTGTAAGGCCACACTTGGAATACTGCATCCAGTTTTGGTCGCCACGATGTAAAACTCATGTTGAGACTAGAAATAGTGCAGAGAAGAGCAACAAAGATGATTAGGCTACTGGCGGCTAAAACATTATAAAGAACGGTTGCTGGGATTGGGTATGTCTAGTCTGATGAAAAGAAGGACTCGGGGCGACAGTGTTTCAATATCTCAGAGGCTACCACAAAGAAGAGGGAGTCAAGCTATTCTCCAAAGCACCTGAGGGTAAGACAAGAAGCAATGGATGGAAATTAATCAAGGAGAGAAGCAACTTAGAACTAAGGAGAAATTTTCTGACAGTTAGAACAATTAATCAGTGAAACAACTTGCCTCCAGAAGTTTTAAACACTGGAAGTTTTAAAGAAGAGATTGGACAACCATTTGTCTGAAGAGGTGGAGGGTATCCTGTCTAAGAAGGGGGTTGGACTAGAAGACCTCTAACAGACCTTTCAACTCTGCTGTCCTGTCCTGTCCTATTTTATTTGGAAGCTGTACTTGGACCATGTACAAAGTGATAAGTCACAAATACAGGTTCTTGACTTACAACAGTTCATTTAGTAACCATTCGAAGTTACAACAGCACTGAAAAAGTGACATGACCATTTTTCATATTTATGATGATAGGAGCATCTTCATGGTCATGTGATCAAGATTGAGATGCTTGGCATTTGATTCATATTTATGAAAGTTCCAGTGACCTGAGACTGTCATAAATATGAATCAGTCATATGATCAGTGGTGGGATTCAGCCGGTTCGGGCCGGTTCGGGCAAACTGGTAGTTGAATTACTGGCTGGCCCCTCCCCTCCCCACTCTGCCCCTTCCAGGAATCTCCACGCACCCCATTTTGGCTCCCAGGTAAGTGCAGAGAGGCCTACAAGGCCCAAAATGAGGTGTGAGGGAGGGCAGCCCATTTTTGCTCCCAGGAGTCTGCAGGGAGGCCTAAACATAAAATTGGGTGTTGGGGTGGTGGTGCGTCGCCAGTCATTAGGGCAGAGAACTGGTTGTTAAATTATTTTAATCCCAGCACTGTGGTATGATCACCTTCATCCACCTTCTGACAGGCAAAGTCAATGTGGAAGCCAGATTTATTTAACAACCATGTTACTAACTTAACAACTGCAGTGATCCACTTATGAAAAGTGGCAAGAAAGGTTGTAAAATGAGGAAAAAGTCACTTAACTTTCTCAATTGGCAATATAAATTTTGGGCTCCTTTGTGGTCATAAGGTCGAGGATTACCTTCTTCAGCAGCCATTTACATTCTACCCTTTCTCTTTCTTTTCAACAATTTCTTTTATTTTTATCAGGAAATGTAAGAAGGCTTCTGCAAGTCATTATTGGTGAAAAAAAACCTCATCTTCCTGTCTGATACGTAAAATGTACATTTTACATACATATACGTAAAATTTAAATTAGGTGTGTCTTAAATTACTAATTCCCATGAACATCAGAAAGCTTCACACTAATGACTGAGGAGAAAGAAAATACGCAAGATATGTACCAAAGTCATTTAAGGTGGGGTTATCTATGGAGATTCTCGATCATCTAGGTCAGAGGTCTTCAAATTTGGCAACTTTAAGACTTGTGGACTTCAACTCCCAGAATTCTCCAGCCAGCTAAGCTAAGCTAAGCTGGCTGGAGAATTCTGGGAGTTGAAGTCCACAAGTCTTAAAGTTGCCAAGTTTGGGGACCCGTGATCTAGGTCATGTTGTCCCACAGATCCTTTTTCCAAAAGGCAACTGGACTTTCTTGGTTTTTTACTTTGAAAACATTTTGCTTCTCATCCAAGAAACTTTTTTAGAAAGGGTAGGCAGCCCACCCTCCCACAATTGCATTTGATTTTTTTTTCTGCAGATCCCCATGTTCTCTGGATCACAAGTACTAAAAACCAGTGGCAGGACTTTCTGCTACTTTGATGCAGGACCTTTATGAAACAGTGATGTCAACCTCAACATAGATTCAATAGTGTCTACTTTTTTAACATAAAAAAACACCACTACCACCACCCTAGTTCCAGAAACCATTGGACAGCCTGGCCTTGTCAACTCTGCATAAATTAAATTGAACTTGGACACTAAATGCTATCTGAAAAACTTGATGAGACTCAAGCAGGATTGGGGTGGTAAGGTGGACATGAAAGCAATTGGGAGGGGGGGTTCAAAATCAATGGAGCCTCAAACCTAAATGTGTGCTGTCCATCCAGAACAAGTAAATGTTCTGGATGAAGTTGCAGAGAACTCTGCACACTCAACATTAGGCCAAGTGAAATAATAATTTGGCTAGTTTGGATCTATAGGATCAAGTTGGATTGTAGCCATAGAACATATTGCCAGTTGGAAAAAGTATGACAAACTCCAACCAATTCCTTATCTGTTGATTCACTGGTAAGAGGCAAAGGCCTTGGTATTTTAACAGGCTTTTGACAGATGTGGGCTGAATTGTAAATGTTGCAGCTGTGACTTTTTAAAAAAATGAATGTTACCATACTGGTTCATTTAGTGAATTTTTACTGACCTTTTAAATATTTTAATGTCTGTTGTGTATTTCACTGTGCAGAATGCCCATCTCATTTGGAACACCACTTGGGAGAAAGCAAATGAACAAAGGTTACAAATAAAATAAATGAAAACATACAACTGTAAGCCATATTCTATTTAGTGCCAGATTTCATTAGTAGCCTGGCTGCCCTATTTTCAAGCAATGATTTATCATTATTTTTCAGAGGTGGTTTTGCATACTGTTTCAGCACAATAGCATTTGAAGAGACATTCCAGAGTGTTGGGAAAGGCATGAATATAGTCACTGCAGTTTGCGAAAGTGGTTTACAGTTGTGTTTATGAACTCATCATGATTTTACAAATCATACCTTTGTAGGCAATGACCAGGCTGAGGCCGAGGGAGGGGTCAAACGCATCATCAGCCATGAGTCCCAGCATGTCCACAAGAGATCTAAGTCCAACCCACCTTGAATGCTTTTCTTATCTTCCGCTCATTTCACTTGATCGCTAGTAGCTCAGATTCTTGTAGAGAGCTTAAGCTTGCAATACATCTTTATGTATTTATGTACAACTATGGTGCTGGAGAAGACTCCTGCGAGTCCCTTGGACTGCAAGGCGATCAAATCGGTCAGTCCTAGAGGAGATCAACCCTGACTGCTCTTTAGAAGCCCAGATCCTGAAGATGAAACTCAAATACTTTGGCCACCTAATGAGAAGGAAGGACTCACTGGAGAAGAGCCTAATGCTGGGAACGATTGAGGGCAAAAGAAGAAGGGAACGACAGATAATGAGGTGGCTGGATGGAGTCACTGAAGCGGTCGGTGTGAGCTTAAATGGACTCCGAGGGATGGTAGAGGACAGGAAGGCCTGGAGGAACGTTGTCCATGGGGTTGCAATGGGTTGGACACAACTTCACAACTAACAACAACATCTTTATACTCATTTGAACTGCCTGAATCTCCTGATTTCCTTGATGCTTGAAAGTCTTACTGCAATGGGGAAATTAAATCACTTGTAAAATTCACATATTGCACTAAGCCACATGGGTCCATTCATTCATTCATTCATTCATTCACTCACTCACTCACTCACTCACTCACTCACTCACTCACTCACTCACTCACTCACTCACTCACTCATTCAATGTATGTGATTGCCAGTTTCAGGTTTGTGACTCTGAACAGCTATCAATAATGTAAAAACATCAGAAAACATAAAAAAAGAAAAGAAATAGTAACTCGCATTTGGTTTTGGCTTAGCATAGTTAACATTGGTTTGGTTTTAGCTCAGCTTGTTTTATGACTGCAAATATTGACTTCTCTAGTAAACTTAAGCAAATCTTGTTTTTACATAGTGTAATAAAACTGCTTTCAGTATTTATCAAATGATGGCTTGTTGCAGGGAAGACAAAGTAATTCAATCTTACTTACCGTACATTTCAAACGGGCACCTAGGACAAACTATTCCAAACTGTATGTTTATCCAGTGGATATTACCAGCATAGTATTTGACAAAGTAATATTAGCTTTTTCAACCTGAAATAACCAAACATAAGCACTCTAGTTATATGCATTCAAGTAACATCAGGCAGGGGATGAATTTAACAGCATTTATTAGCAGCTTTTATTTACAAATGCATCAGAGCCAAAGTACCGTATTTTTGGGAGTATAAGAAGCACCATTTTGCCCCCTAAAAGAGGGTGGAAATGTCAGTGCGTCTTATACACAGAATACAACAATTTTTTGGCCTCCCGAAGCCCCACCCCCGCATCCCATTTTTGTGAAAAACAGGCTGTTTTTTGCAAAAAATGGGGGCATTTTTGCCTCCCCCTGGAGTGCTCTGCAGGCTTCCCAAACCCTCTACATACCCTGTTTTTGCAAAAAAAAAGAGAGTGGAAACGAGCCGTTTTTTTTTGCAAAAACTGGGGTGTTTTTGCCTTCTAATTACTTCATCTAGCATGACTGGAGGAGGAATTCTGGGAGTTGAAATCCACTAGTCTTAAAGCTGTCAAGTTTGAAGTTTGTAAAAAGTATACATGGTTTTAAAAGTATTCTGCTACACTGGTATTTTATTAAATAATATATTACTACACCATTTGGTTCACAATACTTTTTTCCTTGTTTTCCTCCTCTAAAATCTAGGTGCGTCTTATATTCCTGTGCATCTTATACTCCGAAAAATACGGTATATCAGAGTGTTTTTGAAATACAGGTAGTTCTTGACTTACAACTGTTCATTTAGTGACTGTTTGAAGTTACAACAGCACTGAAAAAAGTAACTTATGGCTGTTTTTCACACAACTGTTGCAGCATCTCCATGGTCACATGATCGAATTTTGGATGCTTGCTTGGTAACTGATTCCTATTTATGACGGTGGCAGTGTACCAAAGTTATGTGATCCCCTTTTGCGACTTTTTGACAAGCAAAGTCAATGGAAAACCTGATTCACATAACAACCACGTTCCTAACTTAACAACAATACCGTGATTCACTTAATAGTGACAAGAAAGATTGTAAAATGGAGCAAAACTCACTTAACAACTATCTCACTTAGCAGCAGAAATTTTGGGCTCGATTGTGGTTGTAAGCCTGTATTTGATTCCAAATTTTCCTTTCTTCTTCACTAATTGTCTCTAACTGGCATAAAATCACTTTAAGGTAAAGGTAAAGGTTCCCCTCGCACATACCTGCTAGTCATTCCCGACCCTAGGGGGCGGTGCTCATCTCCGTTTCTAAGCCGAAGAGCCAGCGCTGTCCGAAGAGATCTTCGTGGTCATGTGGCTGGCATGACTAAACGCCAAAGGCGCATGGAACACTGTTACCTTCCCACCAAGGTGGTCCCTATTTTTCTACTTGCATTTTTACATGCTTTCAACCTAGCTTCTGCTAGGTTGGCAGAAGCTGGGACAAGTAACGGGAGCTCACTCCGTTTTGCAGTGCTAGGGATTTGAACCGCTGAACTGCCGACCTTCTGATCGACAAGCTCAGTGTCTAAGCCACTAAGCCACAGCGTCCCCACTTAATATCACTTTAATAAAGGCTATATGGCTAGTACAATTAGAATGTAAAAAGTGAGTAGTTTTGATTGACAAGACAAAACTGGATCGACTTTTGGCAAAATTCCTCACTACTGCATCTCTGCCTTCACCACCCACCACCAACAGATAGGCATTTCAATTGATGATTAATATGGAGCCTAAAAGATAATTGGATTTCCAATTAGAGAAGTTAAATTTGCTTACCTGAGAAACCCTCTTCCATGCCATCAATTAATTAGATTGCACACAATTTATATTTTACTCCACAAGCCAAGTTAACCTATGACATAAATTGTAGGGGCAGAATATCCAGAACATGAGACTGTCCTTCATTGGTCAAATTAATTAAAGAATGATCCTTATGCTAAGCTGGTTTCATTCTGTTCGAAAGCAGCAATATCTAGAATATAAGGGGTGTTTTGCTGATAAACCTCTTGGAAGCAAAAGAGCATTTATATTTTGCCTGCCATAAATGACTCAGCAATATGGAGATAAATCTGGGAATCAGGTTTATCTCCATACATTTTCAACGTTGTGAAAACAGTGCACAAAAAGACTTTGTATACATAGATTCAGCACCTCTGGGCTTGGCTGGGCTTGGACAAAAGTTATAAGCACTAACATTCATCAAGGCAATGCCCTCACTTGGCCAATGGAAGTTTTAAAAAGGAGCAGAAGTTACAAGATTTTGAGTACATTTAGAATCACTCAATCAAGCAAGCAAGATTTTTAAAAGTTGGAGGACAAAAAGGAGTGAAAACCTGTGTAAGTTTGAAGCCACACCTGACCCAAGTTATAGTTTTTGATGGACTAATAACTTCTTTGCTAATAACTTAGTATTCACTGCAGCAGAATAGGGGCATCAGTAGTTGATCCACAGTAGAGAGTAACATCAAATTTTTAGCATACAATTTTGAAATCATATCCAATCCAGGTTATAATTAACAGAATAACAGGGTTGGAAGGAAGCTTGGAGGTCTCCTAGTTCAAGCCCCTGCTCAAGCAGGAGACCCTATAGCAGAGGTCCTCAAACTTGGCAACTTTAAGACTTGTGGACTTCAACTCCCAGAATGCTCAGTTTTACACATTGGCAAAAATAATCAAAACACTAAATACAAACTTGATGATCATGACCTTGATGATGATCCTCACTCAGTAAAGGACCTCAGAGTACTCATCTCTAACAATCTGAGTGCCAGAGCCCACTGCAACTACATAGCAAAGAAGGCATTAAGAGTGGTTAACCTAATCTTGCGCAGCTTCTTCTCTGGTAACTCTTAACCAGAGCATACAAAACATTTGCTAGACCGATTCTTGAATACAGCTCATCAGTCTGGAACCCACACTACATATCAGACATTAACACAATTGAGAATGTCCAGAGATACTTCACGAGAAGAGTATTACATTCCTCTGTTCACAACAGAATTCCTTATGAAACCAGACTTGAAATTTTGGGACTTCAAAATTTAGAACTCCGCCGCCTTCGATCTGACCTAAGTGTAGCTCACAAAATTATCTGCCTCAATGTCCTACCTGTTAATGACTACTTCAGCTTCAACCGCAATAATACACGAGCTCACAATAGATACAAACTTAATGTAAACCGCTCCAGACTTGATTGCAAAAAATTCGACTTCAACAACAGAGTTGTCAACGCCTGGAACACTTTACCTGACTCAGTAGTTTCTTCCCCAAACCCCAAAAACTTCAACCCTCAGATTATCTACCATCGACCTCACCCCATTCCTAAGAGGTCGGTAAGGGGCATGCATAAGCGCACAATCGTGCCTACCATTCCTGTCCTAATGTACCCATATATTCATACCTCTTTTACTCTTATTCATGCTTGTACTATTACATATATATTCAATCTTGTTTTACTGTTTATATTTTGCTTATAATCATATATGCTTGACAAATAAACAAATACAAATACAAATACAAATTCTGGGAGTTGAAGTCCACAAGTCTTAAAGTTGCCAAGTTTGGGGACCTCTGCATTTCAGACAACTGGTTGTCCGATCTTTTCTTAAAAGCCTCCACAACTTCTGAAGGCAAATCATTCCAATGGTTAATTGTTCTGTCAGAAGATTTCTCCTTAGTTCTAGGTTGCTTCTCTCCCTGATTAATTTTGATCCATTGCTTCTTGTCCTGCTTTCAGGTGCTTTGGAGAATAGCTTGACCCCCTCTTTTTTTGTGGCAACCCCTAGTTATTGGAACACTGCTATCATGTCACCCCTAGTTTTTCTTTTCATTAAACTAGATATACCAGGGGTGAAATCCAGCAGGTTCTGACAGGTTCTGGAGAACTGGTAGTGGAAATTTTGAGTAGTTCGGAGAACCGGCAAATCCCACCTCTGGCTGGCCTCAGAGTGGAGTGGGAATGGAGATTTTGCAATATCCTTCCCCTGCCACACCCACCATGCCACACCACGCCCACCAAGCCACACCCACAGAACCGGTAGTAAAAAAAATGGATTTTACCACTGGACATACCCAATTCCTGCAACTGTTCTCCATAGGTTTTAGCCTCCTGTCCTCTAATCATCTTTGTTGTTGTTCTTTGTTGTGAATCAAATCAAATCAAGCAAAGTTATTATGACCTGACCCAATGATCCAAAGCTGGGCTGTTTGGATGTTTGGGACAGAATATGAGTAGATAACGGACTGGAAAAAGTCTTATGACCCAATGGAAGGCCTGTTTCTTGTTAGTTCCTGAGCTGATAACGCTGAGGGGAAAAAAACCCAAGTGCGTATTGTAAACAGAGCCCTGTTGCTATAGCACTGCAGCCCGTTCAGCTAAAAACTCCACAAAGCAGAGCAATTAAGACTTTCTACAGTTGTGTTTGTTTTGGGTTCTCCTCTCCACCTACCTCCTAATCATCTCTTTTTCTTTATCTTCTTTTTTCCTTTTTTGCATTTTCTTACAACAAAAGTGGCCTCTCCTGGCTGGGCTGGTTCTCTCAATTAAGATCCAGCTGTGCAGAAATGGCCCCAAAGCCTCTTGTCATTACACTGCTAGAAAATGAACTGCCCAACACACACACACACACACACACACACACACTTTTCTTTTTAAGTACTCAGGAAGGACCAGACTAATGTTTCATCTTTACTGCGCTTTCAAGTTCTTGAAAAACAAATTCCCCGCCCTGCTTCAAAGGAAATGACCATATCCGAGCCGCTATTGAGATTAGAAACTTCAGGTGTGTCAAATTCCTGTGAGGTTTTAACCTGGTCTGAGTTTCAAGCACCCTATTAAATAGATTACAGCTATAGATACAGAGACAGAATAACTGAATAGCAGAGTTGGAAGGGACCTTGGAGGTCTTCTAGTCCAACCCCCTGCTCGGGCAGGAAACCCTATACCATTTCAGATAAATAGTTGTCCAATCTCTTCATAAAAGCCTCCAGTGTTGGAGCACCCACAACTTCTGGAGGCAGGTCTTTCCACTGATGAATTGTTCTAACTGTCAGGAAATTTCTCCTTAGTTCTAGGTTGCTTCTCTGCTTGGTTAGTTTTCATCCATTACTTCTTGTCCTGCCTTCAAGTGCTGAATAGATTGACCCCCTCTTCTTTGTGGCAGCCCCTGAGATATTGGAACACTGCTATCATGTCACCCCAGTCCTCTTTCCATTAAAGATCATTTACATCACCTGCAGGCAGAGAAACATTTTCTGATATCTCAGGTTTCACCCTTGTTGGTTTCGCACCAACACTGTTTTGGACTTGCCAATCAGTGGTGGGATTCAATTTTTTTTACTACTGGTTCTGTGGGTGGGGCTTGGTGGGCGTGGCAGGGGAAGGATACTGTAAAATCTCCATTCCCTCCCCACTCCAGGGGAAGGTTACTGCAAAATCCCCATTTCCTCCCGATCAGCTGGGACTTGGGAGGCAGAGAATAGATGGGGATGGGTGGCAGTCAGAGGTGGTATTTACTGGTTCTCCGAACTACTCAAAATTTCTGCTACCAGTTCTCCAGAACTGGTCAGAACCTGCTGAATCCCACCTCTGATTTATTTATCTTTAAATAAATTAGCAATTTTGTTTCAATTGGCAACCAGGGCTCAGTTGGAGGCTCAATTCAGTATTAATATTGATAGTCTTCAACTTATAGAAATTCATTTAGTGATCTTTTGAAGTTACAACAACAGTGAAAAAAGTGACTTATGATCGTTTTTCACACTTATGACTGTTGCAGCATCCCCTGCAACGTCAAACTCAGACACTTGGCAACCAACTCATGTTTATGACCGTTGCAGTGTCCCGGGGTCATGTGATCACCTTTGGCCACCTTCTGACAAGCAGAATAAATGGGGAAAACAGATTCACTTAACAACCATGTTACTGACTTAACAACTTCAGTGGTTCACTTAGCATCTGTTCCAAGAAAGGTCCTAAAATGGGGCAAAACTCATTTAACAACTGTCTTGCTTAGCAAAGGAAATTTTGGGATCAATTGTGGTCATAAGCCAATTGTAATGGTACATCTGTAAAAGAAAATATACATTTCACATATAGTACATCTCAGCCCAATTTATCTCACAGACTTGCTATTGTGGGAAAAAGAGAAGGAGGAAGGAATATTAGGTATGTTCACTGCCTTGAGTTGTTTATAAAAATAACAGTGGAAAATGAACACACACACACACACACACACACAGAGAGAGAGAGAGAGAGAGAGAGAGAGAGAGAGAGAGAGAGAGAGAGAGAGAGAGAGAGAGAAATTCAGTGTACATAGAAAGAAATGCAAATATATATATGTGTGTGTGTGTGTGCATAGGCATTTATGTATGTAAACATGAGTATCTCCTACATTTTCCAAACTTGTTCTCTTTCAATTTGAGGGGGGGGGGGGAATTGGCCTTTCGGGTTTATTTAGGAGACCATAAAATTAATGACATTTTAATGGGAGGATTATGATGCCCTTAAGGTGGCTAAAAGGTGTGTTCAAAAGACCTGATTTCACTGTACAAGCCTCTCTCCAATCATCTGCAGGTTTGCTGGTTTCCACAGCTTTCATGAAATCCTGAAAGATGATCTTCCCAGGGGCCCTTTTTAGAATAGGATGTGTGAGCAACAGCAGAGGCTTTTGAGCAGTTGAAAGAGGTGTAGTAGAAATAACACCAGTAGTAGCTACACTGTCACCTCCACCAATCACATTCGCTCAAAAACCTGTCAGGAGGAGTTCAAAGCAAATGATCAAGCACCCTAAGAAGGAACTGTTAAAATAATAATAATAAAAAACCCTCTTTCCCAGGGGAAGAATACATTTGAGAAATTGCAAGACAGAGTGTGTCACATTAATTAAAATTCCACCAGTGTGCTGCTTTTATACTGACAATAAAACCTGAAATCCTGAATCTGTTAGCGGCTTAGTTTTTTTTTAAAAAAAAATTGGAATTTAATAAAGGTGAAAGAAATTCCCTTGCTGGAACAAAAATCGTAATAAGAAAACTTCCCCAACTTGGAAAAAGTTTTACAATCTCTGTTGTGCATCGCAACATTGGCCAGGCTGATGGGGACTTGATAATGTTCCTAATTAAAAAAAGGATGTTGGGAGTCATTCAAATTGTTGATTAATCATGCCCAACCAAGTCTTATTTTTGGTTTGAATAGGTGGTACCTGGCTCAATAGTAGCAACGGCGATAGGTATCTTGGAGTCCTAATGGAAAATCACTTAAATATGAGTCAGCAATGTGTAGCAGAGGCCAAAAAAAGCCAATCTGGTCCTAGGCTGCATTAAGAGAGATAGAATCAAGATAATATGAAGTGTTAACACCACTTTATACTGCCTTGGTAAGACCTCACTTGGAATATCACATCCAGTTTTGGTTGCCACACTATAAAAAAGATGTTGAAACTCTAGCACAGGGGTGTCAAACTTAAGGCCCATGGGCCACATCCAGCCTGCAGGGTGCTTAGATCTGGAAACAGCGAAGGACCGGCCCACGGTGACTCTGAAGAAGAAAGGAGAATGAAGAGGGAAGGAAAAAGGAGAAAAGGAAGGAAGGAAGGAAGAAAGGAAGGAAGGAAGGAAGGAAGGAAGGAAGGAAGGAAGGAAGGAAGGAAGGAAGGAAGGAAGGAAGGAAGGAAAGAGACAATGGATCCCCCAAACACGCCCGGGCCACCACATGTGACCCCGACATGAATAATGTTGAGGTGGCCATGCCCACCTCAGCCACACCCACCTGGCCCCCCAAGGTCAAACACAACCCTGATGCGGTTCTCAATGAAATCGAGTTTGACACCCCTGTTCTAGCAAGAGTGCAGAGAAGAGCAAGAAAATGATTAGGGGACTGGAGGCTAAAACATATGAACAATGGCTGCAGGAATTGGATATGTCTAGTCTAGTGAAAAGAAGGACAAGGGGTGACATGACAGCAGTGTTCCAATATCTGAGGGGTTGCCACAAGGAAGAGAGGACCAACCTATTCTCCAAAGCACCTGAAGGCAGGACAAGAAGCAATGGATGGAAACTAATCAAGGAGAGAAGCAACCTAGAACCAAGGAGAAATTTCCTGACAGTGAGAACAATTCATCAGTGGAACGGCTAGAATAGAATAGAATAGAATAGAATAGAATAGAATAGAATAGAATAGAATAGAATAGAATAGAATGGAATGGAATGGAATGGAATGGAATGGAATGGAATGGAATGGAATGGAATGGAATGGAATAACAGAGTTGGAAGGGACCTTAGAGGTCTTCTAGTCCAACCTTCTGCTTAAGCAGGAAACCCTACACCACTTCAGACAAATGGTTATCCAACATCTTCTTAAAAACTTCCAGTGTTGGAGCGTTCACAACTTCTGGAGGCAAGCTGTTCCACTGATTAACTGTTCTAACTGTCAGAAAATTTCTCCTTAGTTCTAAGTTGCTTCTCTCCTTGATTAGTTTCCACCCATTGCTTCTTGCTTCCAGAACTTGTGGGTGCTCCAACATGGAGGTTTTAAAAAAGAGATTGGACAACAATTTGTCTGAAGTAGTTTAGGATTTCCTGTCTGAGCAGGGGGTTGAAGTAGAAGACCTCCAAAGTCTCTTCCAACTCTGTTATTTTGTTATTCTGCTTCAGGTTTTTTTTTTTAAACGAATTCTAGAGTGTCTTGCAACGTTACGGAGGAATTTTGGTACCTGGAATTATACTTTCAGTCTTCAGAAAAATATCATTAGTTTCCCTTGCACTACATTACATGAGCAAAAGCTATATATTGCAAATTGCCATTAATCCAGTGTTATGAGGTGATATGATATATTGAGGCATCATGTAACGACATAAACTGGATATGTTAATTTTGCTTTGCTAAAATATAGTTGCCTGGTTTTTGGCCAGGATCAGGTTCACACAATCAGTCCTCTAATTCAATGCCTAGACATTCAGTTTAAGAAAGCACTTTAGCTGTTGCTGCTGTCACCACCAATCTAACCATCTTTTACTTGGAAATAGGTTGAAATTTCAGGGATCTGTTTTGAAATCAGTCCTGATGAAAATATTATAGTTTTAGACATAATGATGCAATACAGAGAAGGAAACCCTTTTTACAAAAATTGGCCATAAATTGTTAAAGATCATAATCTGTATCTTGGACAGGGCTTGGAAAACAATAGGCTTTCAGCTTATTTATGAGAATGCAGAATCACATGTGCTGGACATCAAAGCCAAAAGACTGGATTTGCAGGATATAGTAAGCCATGGACCAGCCTTTGGCTTACTAAGCAAAATCAAACCAGTCATATGATTACCCAATGGTGAATCAAACCAGTCTATCAGAGATCAAAGTCGGAACTTGGAGAAAGTAAATGTTTTTCTATCTAACATAATGAAAGAAAGCTAATGAATTGTGAGTTTGTGTTTTTCTTTTCCTGAGATGGGAAAGCTCTTTGCAGGTGTTACTATTGGTTGTCTTGAAATAATGAGATGATGCTTTGAAGGAGTACGTGGCAGCAGAATTATTCCAATTAACTGATAAAAAGCCAGGTTGTTATAGGAAAGATAACCCCACAAACTTTCTCAATAGGCAAAAATGTACTTTCCCACACTCTTCCAAAGGCAGTTAGCTTGTTGTTTTAATTGAGGTGTGCCTGTGCCAACAGCCCAGAGAGATGGGGAAGGAAGGAAGGAAGGAAGGAAGGAAGGAAGGAAGGAAGGAAGGAAGGAAGGAAGGAAGGAAGGAAGGAAGGAAGGAAGGAAGGAAATGACATAGGAATAAATAACATTCACCTTGTTGAATCTCTTCTCAGAGGCTGAGATGTCTCCCAGTTCCCTATTGTGCTGGGAATATTGGTGCAAGAGGAATGGATTACATCTCTAGTGTGTTGCTGTCTGTTTATTTCAATTTGCCCCCATCTTTCCCAGGCCCCCCTCCCTCAGTTTAAAATGAAAGTGGTTTTCCCCATAGAGGGTGCAATGGCTCAGCACTTAAAGACACTGAGCTGGAAAGTTGACAGTCCAGGTTCGAGATCCGACCGCCGAGAGACAGGGCTCCCATTACTTGCCCCAGCTCCTGTCCACCTAGCAGTTCAAAAACATGTAAATGCAAGTAGATAAATAGGTACCATGTTAGTGGGAAGGTAACAGTGTTCCATGCACCTTGATGTATAGTCATGCTGGCCACATGACCATGGAAATGTCTTCAGACCTTGCTGGCTCCCTTGGCTAAGAAACGGAGATGAGCACAACTACTGGAGTTGGACCAACGGTGAAATCTACTTACCTTTCTTACTGGTTCTGAAGCACGTGCTTTTTCACCCTCTGTGCATACACAGAAGGCTTTGCGCATGCGCAGAGGGTTAAAAACATGAAAATGGCGATGTCCGGGCAGGTGGGAGGAGCCTCGTGCTGCTGCGGCTACCGGTTCTCCAAACCACCAGCAGCCGCCACTACCGGTACGCCCGGACTGGGCCGAACGGTAGCATTTCACTCCTGAGTCGGACATGCCTGGATGGAGAAAACCTTTACTTTACCTTCACTTTTCCCCATAGCCATTCCCCCTTGCTGGCTAAACAGCAAGACTTAACCTGCATCTATGCAAGGCTGAGTCCATACAACATTCTTAACAAGTCTAACTAATGAGGTAGCAATTCTGTTTATTCAACAAGTTATGTATGGATGCCCCCTGGGGACAAAGGGAGGCAAATAATGACTTATAATAAATACAGTGTTGCTTATGTCCTTGCAACAAACATGGTCAGTATATCATTGCATCATTTGGGTGATGTCATGATGTCTGTGTCATCATTTTGTGGCCTGCTACTGGTGCTATACAGATAGACCTCGACTTATAACAGTTCATTTAGTTCAAAGTTACAAAAGCACTGAAAAATGTGACTTACGACCATTTTTCACAGTTATGACCTTTGCAGTAGCCCCATGGTCATGTGATCAAAATTCAGATGTTTGGCAACTGGTTCATATTTATAACTATTGCTGTGTCCCAAGGCCTTCTGACAAGAACATCAATGGGGAAGCCAGATTCACTTAACAACATAAAACTGTCTTCACTACCAGTTCCTATACTGCTCTTATTGTGTCTATTCTGATCCACTGCTTGTTAGAGGCAAGCTGATTGGTTTTCTGCACTGGCTTTGCTGTTGCCCCTCTCAGTAAGTCACTGAGCGGCCGCCAGCCAGGTGTTCATAGCAAGATTGAGGACAATCTAGGCTTCAAGGTTCTATCTTCTCTAGGCTTTGAGAATCTGGCTGGGGAATTCTGGGAGTTGAATGAAGTCCACACATCTTAAAGTTGTCAGGTTGAGAAACATTGGTCTACTTTGAGAATTTCCCAAGTGTAAAATAAACTTATGGAAGAACACAAAGGCAGAGTTAGCCTAGGAGACCAATAACGATTGTGCAACCAGCTGGATCTTGGAGAACCAAAATGATCTAAGCCTTCAAGCAGCCACTGGGATGGAGTGATTATTGGACAAATACTGTATATGACAAAACACTCTTACAATGCAATATTTTCTGGGCAGCGCAAGGAGAAAACAGGAGGTTGATGGTCATAAAGGATTCAATTTGGGCATTTCTGATTACTTTTTAAAACAGACTAGAATCCGCAGCTAGAATAGGGGAGGTCTAGTACTTATTATTTTTAAACTTATATTTATATAGCAGCCTATCTAACATGTAAATGACTCTTACCAATACTTTCAGGAGATTGTCAATACAAGTTCTTTTTATACCTCAGATAAAATAGTGGAGCTCTGCTCTGCTCCCTTGTTTGAAGCCTGCAGAAAATTTGTTATATAAAAAAATTAAGAGGCAGAAAAATACAGCTCTCAAAGATTCAGATTCAGATTACTAGAGTTGGAAAGGATCTTGTAGGTCATCTAGTCCACACACACACCCTCAAGCACGAGTCCCTACACCATTTCTGACAAATGACAGTCCTATTTCCTCTTGAAAGTCTCAGGTGTTGGAGCTCTCACAACCTCTGAAGGCAAGCTGTTCTATTGGTTGATTGCTCTCACTGTCAGAAACTTTCTCCTTATTTCCAGGTTGAATCTCTCCTTGGTCAGTTTCCATCCATTATTCCTTGTCTGGCCTTCGGGTGCCTTGGAAAACAGCCTGACCCCCTCCTCTCTGTGGCAGCCCCTCAAATATTGGAACACTGTTATCATGTCTCCCCTGGTCCTTCTCTTCACTAGACTGGCCATGCCCAGTTCTTGTAATCGCTCTTCGTATGTTATAGTTTCCAGTCCCCTAATCATCCTGGTTGATTAAGGAAGTCAGGGTACAAAGTGCTAGTGAAGAGAAGTGGGTGTGATGGAGACTGGCTAGCGATCCAAGGGAACGGAACATGCTCACACATCTCAATACTTCCAAAACACACTTCTGATTGTTCTGGCTACTGATGCTGGACTTTGCTTCCACAATACTCAGTGACCAAGTGGAAAGGACTTTATGGACCTTGAGGTTCTGCGGGGATGGCTTTGGAATCAAGGGGAAAAACTACTTTGATATTCCCACACCTAACGATGGTTTTCAAGGACTGGCATAGACAGGAAGGGAAGGTGTTGTGTAAAGGTGCAAGTAGGAGGTGCCTCAAAGAAGAATAGTAAAACTTACCTAACTAAAGGGGATAAGATTAAGACAACCTTCAGACAGTCAGGCTCCTGGTGCTCTCAGAAGTAATAGCAACAGCACTTAGACTTATATACCGTTTTACAGTCCTGTATAGCCCCCTCTAAGCTATTTAGAGTCAGTGTATTGCCCACAACAATCTGGCTCCTCATTTTACCCACCTCAGAAGGATGAAAGGCTGAGTCAATCTTGAGCCTAGTGAGATTTGAAGTGCCAAATTGCAGGCAGCCGTCAGACAGCAGAAGTAGCCTGCAGTACTGCACTCTAACCACTGCGCCACAGAAAGACTTGGATCAACTATCACTATGCAGGTAGTCCTCGACTTACGACCACAATGGAGCCCAACATTTATGTTGCTAAGCGGAATATTTGTTAAATGAATTTTGCCCCATCTTATGACCTTTCTTGCCATAAGTGAATCGCTGCCGTTGTTAAGTTAGTAACACGGTTGTTAAGTGAATCTGGGCTTCTCCTTTGACTTTGCTTATAAGGCGGTCACAAAAGTCGATCAACTGACTCTGGGACACTGCAACCGTCATAAATATGAGTCAGTTGCCAAACGTCTGAATTTTGATCACATGACCATGGGGATGCTTATATAGTCCAACTCCAATGTCCAATTTCCACTCATAATGGTGGAAAAGTAATCCGCGAGAAGCTGAAGAGTTCACCTAAACAAATCTGGCTGTGGTTGATGAGCCATGTTGTAAAAAGGATTGTGGAAGCTTATCTGTTCTTAAGGATTACATTTAATTGTTCAGACTGGGGCTTCACTGACTCAGCTCTTGACTTGATGTTAAAATCGACAAAGGAGAGAGCTAAGAATAGACCATAGCTGCAAGGAAAGTTGCATAGAGGCCGATGACCAGCTGCAAATAAAACCTTCACCTGCACATGAAGAATGATAGAATGCTGGATTTCAGCAGCAGCAGCAGCAGCCGCAAACTTGAATGGCAACCCCAGCTCTTTGTTCAAATCTTACCACGCGACACACCCAGGCCAACCTAATCTGAGCTTTGAAGTTAAACAGAGTCAGGCTGGTAGATGCATAGCTGTAGTTGCTAGGGAGTTCCAAGGCTGTAGGTTAGGCTGTAGGCAGGCGTCAAAAAATATGCTGCAAGATAACAGAAAACCACTTCTGTATGATTGCTAAGAAATTGCATGAATATATATGTATATGTATATATGTATATGTATATGTATATGTATATGTATATGTATATGTGTGTGTGTGTGTGTGTGTGTGTGTGTGTGTGTGTGTGTGTGTGTGTGTGTGTGTGTGTATAATCTTCTGACTTTCAAGCAGACTGCCCAGGTTCAATTCCCACTACGGGTATGGCTATCTAACGAGAGCAAAATAGCTCGAAATAGATCTATAATAGTCTCCCTTTATTTTCATTTATCAGCAAAAATGTTACACACATAGACAATATAGTTTGTCGACTATAGAAAACTGCCTGGATGGTCCCAGGAGGGGCTGAAAGGCAAAAGGAAGCTGTGATGTTTCCTTCCATACACCAGGATGACTCGACAGAAAAAACATATATAATCCTTTCCTGGTGAAGAGCTGATTGGGAATAGAACCTTGTGGTCTAGAGGTTAATCTTCTGACTTTCAAGCAGACTGCCCAGGTTCAATTCCCACTACGGGTATGGCTATCTGACGAGAGCAAAATAGCTCGAAATAGATCTATAATAGTCTCCCTTTATTTTCATTTATCAGCAAAAATGTTACACACACACACACACACACACACACACACACACATATAAGCCAAAGTGGCGCAGTGGTTAGAAGCAGTACTGCAGCCCACTTTAGCTGACTGTGATCCGCAGGTCAGCAGTTCAAATCTCACAGGCTCAAGGTTGACTCAGCCTTCCATCCTTCCGAGGTAGGTAAAAAGAGGACCCAGATTGTTGGGGGCAATATAAATATACATTGCTTACTGGTGTAAACCGCTTAGAGAGTGCTTGCACTGTGAGGCGGTATATAAATCTCACACACACACACACATACACACACACACACACACGCATATATACATACATACATACATACATATACATACACATACATACACACACACACACACACACACACATATATATATGTAGGATTTTTTGTTGATAAATGCAAATAAAGGGAGACTATTATAGATCTATTTCGAGCTTATTTTGCTCTCATCAGATAGCCATACCCCTTACTGGGATTTGAACCCTGGCCGGCTGCCTTGTAAGGCAGCAACTTAACAACTAGGCCATAGGCTCTGTTCCCAATCAGCTCTTTCACCAGGAAAGGGTTATATATGTTTTTCTGTCGTGTTATCCTGGTGTACCCAAATATGGGAGAGAAAGCATCACAGCTTCCTTTTTGCCTTTCAGCCCCTCACTGGGACCATCCAGGCTGTTTTTTATATAGCCGACACACTATTCTATATGTGTACGATTTTTTGCTGATAAATGAAAATAAAGGGAGACTATTATAGATCTATTTCGAGCTTATTTTGCTCTCGTCAGATAGCCATACCCCTTACTGGGATTTGAACCCGGGCCGGCTGCCTTGTAAGGCAGCAACTTAACCACTAGGCCATAGGCTCTGTTCCCAATCAGCTCTTTCACCAGGAAAGGGTTATATATGTTTTTCTGTCGCGTTCCTGTCAAACAGACAACAAGTGGTCAACACAGTTATCCAATTATGCAGGGGTCCAGAAATGCCACAAGATTTTAATTTTAGAAGTAGTTTGTCATGTACCACTGAATCAAAGGCTTTACAGAAGTCTATGTAAATTGCGTCTATTGCTTTGCCCTCGTTGAGTTGTGTAGTCCATATGTTTTTGCAGTGTAGAAGTTGCAGATTACACGAAAAAAATTTTCTGGAAACCAAATTGTTTGTTAGAGGTATGGTGAAGTTTTTGTGAAATAGGCCTAAGCCATGTTAATTTATAATTATCTTCCATTAGGAAAGCACTCAAACCTGTGGAAAAGAACAGTAATTTCACCCAGTAAAGCTGAAAATTCAGAGGGTGTCCAGTGGGAGAAAACTGATGTATTCAAAGCAAGTAAAAACACCTTTGAGTTGAGTCTCATGGTGCATCCATGTAGTTTCTTGCAGCATTATAAATATAATTTACTAATATTTTCTGCTGGGGTAATTTTTCCCTTCCCTTTCCAGGTTACAAGCCTGAAATTGCCAATGGGTTTCCCACTAATTGGACCAACACTGCTTAGCTTCCATGTTCAAGTGAGATTAGCTGGATACAAGGTATAGTATCAACTGTGCAAGTCCTGCAATTAATATACATTATGTCCTTCCTTCTTTGGAGAGGACTTATTTTTGCAGATAAAGGTTGATATACAACCTGCCAAAAGAGACAAAACCACCTTCTTTGTACACAACCGACATGCAGGTCAGAAGGTTTCAATTGTTGCTCAGTGACCTCAACTTAGTGCTGACGTAAATGTGACCTTAATGAAAGTTAGTTAAATATGTACACATTTATATAATGATGTGTTCTATTGACTGATGATAAAGGGGGTGTCATGACAATCTTTATATTCAGTGTCCAGATATGACACTGAAATTTTGAAACCAGCAGAAACCATGTATTATGCAATAAATCTTCCTTCCTTCCTTCCTTCCTTCCTTCCTTCCTTCCTTCCTTCCTTCCTTCCTTCCTTCCTTCCTTCCTTCCTTCCTTCCTTCCTTCCTTCCTTCCTTTTTCAGGGTTTTCCTTTTAATGTTCCAACATAAAATAATTCTCTATTTGCTTCTGAAGAACTGAATGAATAGAAGGCTTTAGATCCTATAAAACAGAGGTTTTCAAACTTGGCAAGTTTAAGACCTGTGGACTCCAACTCCCAGAATTCTCCTGGTTGGAGAATTCTGGGAGTTGAAGTCCACAAGTCTTAAACTTGCCAAGTTTGGGGACCCCTGCGATAAAACCTCAGTTCACTTCCAGAAAACCTTTTCCCATCCACCTCCTCAATCCATCAGCAGAAGATGGATCTTAGAACGGAATGGGACTGTTCGCCTCCTCCACTCTGCCACACCTGTTTTGTCCCCAGGCTTCCGCCCCCAAACAATCCGGCTCTGCCTTTTCTCTTTGGCCCCTTAGCCTAACGGGCCAAAAAGCCAGTTCACCCCGGGCTTTTGGGCGCACGGGACACTTTGCCCCCAGCCAATCAGAGGAGCAAGAATCCCACCCCCTTGGAAGCAGCCTTTTTAGGAGAAGGAACGGGGACAAGTCTTCCCTCTCTTGCTTAAAAGAGACACGTTTTTCAGAGGGTCCCAATGAAGGAAAGGGGAGGAACAGTGCTTCCAGCTGGACTCAATGAGATTCCCTCTCTTGCTTAAAAGAGACACGTTTTTCAGAGGGTCCCAATGAAGGAAAGGGGAGGGAGGAACAGTGCTTCCAGCTGGACTCCCTCTCTTGCTTAAAACAGACACGTTTTTCAGAGGGTCCCAATGAAGGAAAGGGAGGAAGAGTGCTTCCAGCTGGACTCCCTCTCTTGCTTAAAACAGACACGTTTTTCAGAGGGTCCCAATGAATCAAATCTGGTGCGAAAAAAACTAAAGCTCCTGGTAAGCTGATTTAGGTATAGTGAGAATCACAGCTGGCATCGGAGTTTGCAAGGGATGATTGCATGGCTCAAGGGAATTCAATACAGGAACCAGGAACCTGGACCAAAGGGATCGAAAATTTGGGGAGAAAAACGGAAGCCCCTCTCATACACACACAATGAAGGGGAAAATACAGAAACCACTGTTTCTGACTGGTTCCCCCCAAAGCACTCTTCTTCCCTCCCCTTTCCTTCATTGGGACCCTCTGAAAAACGTGTCTGTTTTAAGCAAGAGAGGGAGTCCAGCTGGAAGCACTGTTCCTCCCTCCCCTTTCCTTCATTGGGACCCTCTGAAAAACGTGTCTCTTTTAAGCAAGAGAGGGAATCTCATTGAGTCCAGCTGGAAGCACTGTTCCTCCCTCCCCTTTCCTTCATTGGGACCCTCTGAAAAACGTGTCTGTTTTAAGCAAGAGAGGGAGTCCAGCTGGAAGCACTGTTCCTCCCTCCCCTTTCCTTCATTGGGACCCTCTGAAAAAGTGTCTCTTTTAAGCAAGAGAGGGAATCTCATTGAGTCCAGCTGGAAGCACTGTTCCTCCCCTTTCCTTCATTGGGACCCTCTGAAAAACGTGTCTCTTTTAAGCAAGAGAGGGAAGACTTGTCCCCGTTCCTTCTCCTAAAAAGGCTGCTTCCAAGGGGGTGGGATTCTTGCTCCTCTGATTGGCTGGGGGCAAAGTGTCCCGTGCGCCCAAAAGCCCGGGGTGAACTGGCTTTTTGGCCCGTTAGGCTAAGGGGCCAAGGAGAAAAGGCAGAGCCGGATTGTTTGGGGGCGGAAGCCTGGGGACAAAACAGGTGTGGCAGAGTGGAGGAGGCGAACTGTCCTAGACCCATCTTAGAACTTCCCACGATCACATGGAGAAAAAATTTCCAAGGACAATCTATAAAGTTTACTGGCCGTCCTAAGTGTTTAGAATAACTTGGGTTCTAATACTAATGAAACGGGGCAAAATTCACTTAACAAATGTCTCACTTAACAACAGAAATTTTGGGCTCAATTGTGGACGTAGGTCTTGGCATATGTGGCAAAGATTGCCATTTGCTGTACTTGACATGGATTGAAAAATCAGAATCCTTAATTTGAGGTGGGCAGCCATATAAATGGAATGAATGAATAAGCAATCTCCCTTTGGACTAAAAACAATCTCTTGGGTGAAATCAGATATGTTAGACGATTTCAAATTAACGTCTACATTTGCCTGTAATCTGCACATGTGATAGACTTTCAAGGTTGTGTAACTGAAAATAGCACACAACCTTCACTATGAAAAAGACACCTGTTATCAAGGAAATTTATCAGGCAATTTACATCATGAATTTTTCCACTGAAATCTAATTGCAAGACAGTGTTCAGGGACAAAATGCTCTCTTTCTTTCTTTCTTTCTTTCTTTCTTTCTTTCTTTCTTTCTTTCTTTCTTTCTTTCTTTCTTTCTTTCTTTCTTTCTTTCTTTCTTTCTTTCTTTCTTTCTTTCTTTCTTTCTTCCTTCCTTCCTTCCTTCCTTCCTTCCTTTCTTTTTTCTTTCTCCCTCTTTCTTTCTTTCTTTCTTTCTTTCTTTCTTTCTTTCTTTCTTTCTTTCTTTCTTCCTTCCTTTCTTTCTTTCTTTCTTTTTTCTTTCTCCCTCCCCCCTCCCCCCTCCCCCCCTCCCTCTTTCTTTCTTTCTTTCTTTCTTTCTTTCTTTCTTTCTTTCTTTCTTTCTTTCTTTCTTTCTTTCTTTCTCTTTCTTTCTTTCTTTCTTTCTTTCTTTCTTTCTTTCTTTCTTTCTTTCTTTCTTTCTTTCTCTCCTTTCTTTCTCCTATTTATTTATTTAGCATATTATTTAGCATATATCGCTGATATACAAATGTATTTAAAGTGTCAGAAAATATATAAATATAAGATATGTGGACAATACAATGTAGGAGATAATAATTTAAATTAAGATAAAACCATAATAAAACCACCAATAATATGGCGCCCATAGAATTGCAATGAGATAGAACAGCATTTCTCAACCTCAGCAACTTTAAGGTGAGTGGACTTCAATTCCCAGAATTCTCCTGCCAGCCATAAAGTTGCTGAAGTTGAGATACATGGGATAGAAGTTAATATAATGGGATATGAAGTACAGTGTGAGGCAGGAAACCATCTTGGGCATTGGATCTTCAGGCCTTCCACATTTGGTGCTGTGGGAAACTGGGAGGTAGGATTGTGTGAGTGGGGAGATGTAGTCAAAATAACATTCCTTTCTCCGAGAGTCAAGGTCACTCTACCCTGCACCTGGAGGGGTGTGCCTGGGAGGTATCTCCAGTTGGGACGGTGCATTGATTGGACCATGTGATGGACATGTGGGTGCTGGGGCAGGGGCTTGAACTTTCTTTTGGGTGTGGAAAACTGAAAGCTTTCAGATTCGGGTTAATGTCAGGGTTCCAAGTAACACCCCCAACAAAAGAAAACTCCGAGGCTTGAGAGTCCTCAAAGTTCCATTTTATTAGAGATGTCACATTGGCACATCTGGGAAAACCCGAATCTGAAAGCTTCCAGTTTTCCACACCCAAAAAGAAGTTCAAGTCCCTGCCCCAGCACCCACATGTCCATCACATTGTCCAATCAATGCACCGTCCCAACTTGAGATACCTCCCAGGCACACCCCTCCAGGTGCAGGGCAGAGTGACCTTGACTCTCGGAGAAAGGAATGTTATTTTGACTACATCTCCCCACTCACACAATCCCCCCTCCCAGTTTCCCACAGCACTAAATGTGGAAGGCCTGAAGATCCAATGCCCAAGATGGTTTCCAGGCCTGACATATAGACTACCTCCATGATGGTATACCATTAACCACCACCACCCCGGCAACTTTCTGTTTTAACAGAGCAACTAAAAGTCAATACACATGGTGACCGAACAGGATATTGCTTCCCTCACAATCAAAAACTACAGAAGCAGCAATTAGACTACTACAACAGTTCTTTTAAGAACTCCCAAAGATATTAAGAGCCGAGGTGGCACAGTGGTTAGAGTGCAGCACTGCAGGCTACTTCAGCTGACTGCTAGCTGCAGTTCAGCTGTTCAAATCTCACCGGCTCAAGGTTGACTCAGCCTTCCATCCTTCTGAGGTCGGTAAAATGAAGACCCAGATTGTTGGGGGCAATATGCTGAACTCTGTAAACCGCTTAGAGAGGGCTGTAAAGCACTATGAAGCGGTATATAAGTCTAAGTGCTATTGCTATATTGGACCCGGATACATATTTTTTCCTCTCTCCTGATTAGATTTTTCTTTAGAATAACTTTTATGAAACAAATATTTATTCTCCATATTTGCTGAAGATGTACGTTGAACTCTTAGAATGGAATGTGTTTGTAATACAGGTGTCCTTGACTTACAGTGGATCCCTTAGAGACCATTTGAAGTCCCCACAGATCTCCAACCGTGGACTACTTATGACACGGATTCAAAATTCCAATTTTTAGGCTCCTCCTACAGTCATGTGATCACACATTGGGTGCTCGCCAACTGGACATATTTATGGCTGTTTGCAGCAGATGTAATTCCCAGTTTTCGGCAGTCACTTCCAGTTTTTGGGGAAACTGGCCCAATAGCAAACCACTGCTTCACTTAATGACCATAGTGTTCACTTAATGACTATCCTATTCACTTCATGACTGCGGCCACAAAAAAGTAATGAAATCAGATTGGTCAGGTGACAAGCCTGCTTTATGACCGTCACAATTTATGATTGTAATGGGCAGTCTCCATTATGGTCCTAACTTCATGATCACCTGTATAGAGCACTCTAATGAAATGGAATTGACTGTCAACATTTCTGCTCTGGTTAGAATATTCTTTGTCAGTTGTTCATTTGTCCTCAGATACACTCTTAGTTACAGATCTGTGGGATGATCTAGTTCCTGGAAGTTTTTGCTGTCGTGGCCTTTCCTGAATTGTTGAGCACTATGGGTTATTTGTCAGACTGACCTGACAAGCAGCATCAGTTAAAGAAAACCAGCTGCAAAACTCTTGCTGTAAATAACAGAAGAAATACATAGGGAAGAAAAGGTTTAATGCACCTATCTGTTCCAAGATGCTTTCTTATGAGTCATCAAAGAGAAAAGCATAGAATGCAGAGATTTGCATTTCATAACTTGTACACAGAGATACAAACAGACAAAATACTATTGTAAATGAAATGGAAATAGCCACTTCTTCTGGTAGTAGGAAAGATAACAAGCAGGCAAACATATGCTTGCTTTCCAAGAGCTGTTAGGTGTTTAGTAACTGACTGCCCTTCTTATGGCTCTTTATTTTTAAACCAGACATGAGCAGCTCTTCAAAAAGAGGATGACTTCATACCAAGATTGTCCTCTGCAAAGTAGGATACATGGTTATTCTACTTAATGCACTGTATTTCTTTTCAAACTGCTGGCACATTTTAATGTGGGAGAGCATTCAAAAATAGGATAATCTGATTATTCTCTCAAATCTAAAAAAATATTGTTAATGTGTAGGATTTAATTCTTCAGATTAAATCGGAGCGATTTTCAGAGAAAACTAAAATGCAAAGCAAAAAAAAAGCCTCCCAGTAATATGCAATACTTTTAAAAAATTTGAAAGGGCATAGTAGCAACCATTTAATAGCGAGTTGTCAAGCTTGCAAGGTAGTTCAAGAAAGAAGTACCCCAAGTAGTACTAGTGCTATGTTAATGTAACATCCTACATTAACAGGATCTTGCAAATCTGGAAGTACCGGTATATCTTCCCCCACACTTTATAGTCCACGATACTTGGGAGGGTCCAGAGGTGGGTTCCTGCCAGAGCTGTCCATTGTGCAGCTCCGGTAGGGAGTCACCAATTGCGCAATTTGTGCACGACCGCTCTGGAGCCCTCTCTGCCGGTCCGTCACGCGCGTTGCCATCTTTTTCTGTGAATTTTTGGGCAATTTTGCTTTTCTGCATGCGCAAAAGCAAAATTGCACCAAAATCTCGCGAGGGGATGCGTGTGTGTGTGAGATTTTGGCAAGATTTTGCTTCTGCGTATGCGCAGAAGCAAAATTGCGCCAAAATCTCACACACACACGCGTCCCCTTGTGAGATTTTGGTGCGGTTTTGCTTCCGCGCATGCGCAGAAGCAAAATTGCGCAAGGGGGCACACGTGCATAGCGAGCACACATGTGCCCGAAACGTGATGCACGCGCAGCGCACCGGCACCAGTAAGCAAGCAAACCGCCGCTGGGAGGTCCTTTTGAGATGTTTGCTACACCTCCATTCCTTCTATAGACTCAGTAATCTTTTATTTGAATTTGTCCAATTTGTGACTCTTCCTCCTACCAGTACTTCCTATCGCCCAGGCTCATTCCTACATATCACATGCAACTTATAAGTTTTAAATACCATGCTCTGCAATGCTTCAGGTTCAGTTCTAAAAAGTTGTGTTGGAAACTTTGGGTAAACAAAGGTAACATCTCCCCACATCTCATTAAAGTATTTCTATTTTTGGCAAAACGACATTCTTTGGTTCGGTTAACAACTATGCTGACCACTGTGCTTTGCTTAACAACCACAAAAAAAAGATAGTAAAATCAGGTCTGGGATCCAATCCATTTTACAACTGTTGTGACTGATGACCGTGATGGGCAGGCTCCCTTAAGGTTGTAAGTTGAGGACTATTTATATTTCAATTGACCTCTCCATCTGAAATGATTACAGATTAACAGAGTTGGAAGGGACCTTACAGGTCATCTAGTCCAACTCCCTGCCCAAGCAGGAGACCCTACCTCTGCCTCTACCTAGGATTGAACTCACAACCTCCTGATTGTGAGGCAAGAGCTCTACCTCTGGGCCACAGCAGTGGCTTCACAAAGAATGTTGGCACCATCTTGCCCTCCCTCAAGCAACAAAATGTCTCAGATTGTCAAAGAGGAAGTAGGAAGTGAAGAACTGATGAAAATTAATTTGATGAAGCTCTTAATTCTCACCTCGTCTGGGATGCTTATTTATGAAACAGGCTTAACACTGTTTGCTTCTCAGACTGTGACTGCACCAAACATTTGGGAGTCCATGATAGATGACTGTCTATGAACAGTATTCTCTTTTCTCTTCAGTATTCTCTTTTCCTACTGTAGGAAGCCTCCCTCCCCAGATTAAAATATTCTTTATTTCTAATAGATAGATAGATAGCTTTTATTGCGGTCGGAGACCAATTTAAAATACACATAAAAAGGGGGGTAAGTTTTACAAATATAGATAGATCATGTGACAGTACACCATCTACTACAATCTATACCGTCAATACTAGTGATTCTCTGCCATAGGGGTTACCCGTCTTTTCCTCCGTTTTTTTCCAGCCACGACTGCAGCAAAAAAAATTGCCACCTTTGAGGTTATATTAGGGTCTATATCCTGGAGTAGGAAATAAAGGCTGAACAGATCCGGTGAACCAGGGAATCTCTGGGAAATAGGGGAGATGAATCTTGATCTTATGTCTCGATAGTGGGGAGCATACGAATGTAATGTGGAGCAGAGATTCTGGGGATCGGCCATCACATGTACAATAGGTGGATTTTACTCCCTCCGAGAGCCTACTGTCGAGGACATTCGAGGGGATCACATTAAATCGTGCCTTTATAAATGCAAGCCTATGTTTGATAGAGTGTAATGCGGAAAGGTAAGGCAGGGTGAAGCAAGGGAACAATACCAAGGGAAAATGGTGAGAAAGTTCCTGGTCCATTTGCCAGATTGAGTTGTCTATCAATGTCGTCCAGCCGTTGAAAAATCAACGATTTGGCAGCATCAGGGCCTAAGATAAAAACTTCACTGGGGGAAATCCTGATCTTCAAAAGTTTAGTATTTCTAATATTAAAAAGAGGCAGGATAGAATATTTCCCCGAAGGAGAAATGGAGAAAATCTTAACAAAGGCAGAAAACAGCCCCAGTCTTCTTGCCATAGGAAGACAGCCTCAAGCAGAAGCTTGAAGATGCTGGTCTTTTGGAATGGAGAATTTGTATCCATTCAGAAAGACTGGGCCAATCTATTCATAAGTAAAGAGACTCCAAATAAGCAACACAATTAAGCAAGCCAAAGCTGACAAGATTAGCTCAGACAAACACCTAGGATTTTCATTTCCCCTTTGGCCTGTAGAGCCAGCCATGACCCCTACATGACCCCATAGGAATCTGGCAACAGCCATTAAAATATTAAAGGACACAGGAACAGGCATCTCAATCACAAAGCCCCAAAGAATGTATAAAAGCCCACTTCTCTCAACCTCATTTTGTCAGCCACCCCAGAAACATGCTGCTGTCACTGAAATTTCTGGCATCCAAATAAACAGAGACTTTCTTTCCTGCAGCCAGTCTCCATTTTATTTCCAGCGTCTTTTTCCCGGATTGGAACCGGACCGTATTTTTCTTCTAACACTACCATAGTCCCTTCAATAGCTGAAATGAAGAGAGTTATTTCACTTATAAGTTCGTTAATAAATTTATAATAATTTATCAACTTCAAATAATTTTGTTAGGAAAAGAAAATGTAAGACCGATTTCTTCCAGAATACAATAAATAAACAAACAAACGAACAAACGAACAAACAAACAAACAAACAAACAAATAAACAAATAAAAATAGCTTTTTGTTTAATACTTGCCTATTTTTTCAAACTTATCTTCCTCTACAGCAGCTGGGGAGGAGAAGGAAGGACGTTCTCAGTTAACTTACATAAGCTCCAATGCGGCAATTTGCTTAATTACAGTATCATGTTTCTTTTCCTGTTTAGTTTTGCAGTTTCTAGCAGTAACTCTCAAGGCCCTACTGTGGATCCATTATTCTTGTGCAGCAAGATTTTGAAATGAAGGTGTTTGCTACTTAAAATGCGCCCCTGTTTCTGAATATGGTTTGTACAAATCCGGATGCCCCCCCCCAAAAAAAGTGACTAAGATATTGAAAAATCTCCTACAAAATGCTTTTTCTTTAGAAGTCAAAGTGTTAATCAGGTCAGTAAGTAACATTTGCTCTGTTTGTGTTTTTAATGGCAAAAGCAAAAAGTTATCAGCCAAAGGAATCAAATGTTTTCTTTAAAGAATGTTTTGACTCTGTTTAAGGCCAGTTTTATGCATTTGCTTAGGAGTTAACTTGGTCCTGTAAACACTCTGCACTGTTTAACTACAGACTAGAACAGTGATGGCGAACCTTTTTTTCCTTGGGTGCTGAAATAGTGCGAGTGCGCGCTATTGCACGCGCGTGTGTGCCCACACCCATAATTCAAAGCTCCTCACTTGCCCCACCTTCCTGCACATGCGTGCGTGACCTCCCCCACTCCCCCATTTCCCGACTTCCAGTGGGCCCAGTGGGCCCATTTTTCAGCCTCCCCAGGCTCCAGAGGCTTTCTTGGAGCTTGGGGAGGGCAAAAACACTCCCCCCACCATCCTGGAAGCCCTCCGGAGGCTGAAATCGCCCTCCCAGAGCCTCTGCGTGAGCCAAAAATCAGCTGGTGGGCATGCACATGTGCACTGGAGCTGAGTTAGGGCAACGGCTCGCGTGCCGGCAGATATGGCTCCGCGTGCCACCTGTGGCACCCGTGCCATAGGTTCGCCATCACTGGACTAGAAGATCACTTTCCAAATGCAAGTTTCACCAAAATTGTATTTCAATTTTTTTTTAATAGCAAATGATCCAAAAACATTTCAGGAGAGGATAGAAAAAGGGAAAGGAAAAGAAAAATCAAGCATTAAAAAAAGCAAGTTTTTATGCTAGCTCTTATTTTCTCATTATAAACTCAGTGACAGTAATAATAACTTATTTGAAAACAGCAACTTCAACCCTGAGTTTATGAACTTTATATCTTTCTCTGACAATAGAAAAACATTAATTTTGCTAATGATCTCCTCATGTTTTTACTCGAAATGAAACGCCTAGACAAGTCAATGAAAGTCTAAATAATATAAATAGCCTGGCCTGCTTATCTGATTTGTTTTGGAATAAAAGCTATTAAAAAGATCCACTTCTGGGAATTTTTTTGTTATCAGTTAAATTGGCCAATGGGTTTCTGTCTTTTGGTCCCTTAAGACAGTGATGGCGAACCTATGGCACGGGTGCCACAGGTGGCACGCGGAGCCATATCTGCCGGCACGCGAGCCATTGCCCTAGCTCAGCTCCAATGCGCATGTGTGTGCCCGCCAGCTGATTTTTGGCTCACGCAGAGGCTCTGGGAGGGCGATTTCGGCCTCCGGAGGGCCTCCAGGTTGGCAGGGAGCCTGGGGAGGGCGAAAAATGGGCCCACTGGAAGTCGGGAAATGGGGGAGTGGGGGGGGTCGTGCACGCATGTGCAGGAGGGTGGGTCAAGTGAGGGACTTTGAATTATGGGTGTGGGCACACACGGACGTGCAATAGCGCGCACACGCACTATTTCGGCACCCGAGGAAAAAAAGGTTCGCCATCACTGCCTTAAGACATGCAGATTTTCCACATCAGATTAATTACTTATTAAGGCTAGAAATACTTCACATAATATTGTAAGATATACAGTACCTTCCCAAGTTATACATCTGTGGCCTAATGAAATGTCTCTGGCCAACTCCTACCTATCCCTGCCAACAAGTCCGAGAGATGTGGATGATGGAACTTGGGGTCATATTCTGTAGTGAGCCCTGTAGTTTTCCCACTCATTTTTTTAGGGCTTAGAGCATAATTTCAACATATCCTTTGCAATTAAACCGTAATCTCTTAAACTGTTAAGGCAGCTTGTTCATTTCACATTTGTTTATCTAGGAACCATGAAAATATCTGAAGACGTCCAAGGTTCCTAAGATCATAGTTTGAAAACTAGCGAATGTAATCATTTCAGCCAGATGTCATAGTAAATTATGATTAATTGAGATGGCAATGTGCCTAGCCTTTCCCCAGATAGGATTTGCACATTCCTTCTTTCTTCATGCAGAATGAAAAAGAATACACTTCTATTTCTGATGCATCCAAGTTTCATTAGAACTCAGGAAGTTGTGATATATCTTAACCACTGTTTGTTTAAAATTAACCAACTTTAGAGTTCATAAACCTTCAGTTTATCTAAATTAGAAGAAGACATTTCTAATCTCCCCATGGCTGCACTAAGGAAAAGGGAAGGGTGGGGAAACATATGTGCCTGAAGACAGACAGAACTGGGTTTCTTCATGTTAAGATAAGCCATAATACATCTTGACCTTTTAATGCCTTCTAGCACTTGTCATCTAACCAAGCTGAGAGATATCATTTCAACCTGAACATTTAAAAATAACACATTTGAACGCCTCTTCTCTATTAAAACAAAACAAAAGTGGACATAGAAAATTAGCATCTTCAGGAATCCAAAATTCAGCCATTTTTAAAAAAAGAAATATTTATTTTCTAACTTTTGGGAATGTTACAACTGTCAGATGTAAGCTGCAGAAATCTAAGTCACAGATCAGAAACTATGGCTCATGGGCCGAATCTAACCCTACTACCATCAAAACGACGCTATAGAGCACTGCACACCAAAATAACTAGACACAAGAACAATTTTTTCCTGAACGCCATCACTCTGCTAAACAAATAATTCCCTCAACACTGTCAAACTATTCACTAAGTCTGCATTAATATTACTATTAATCTTCTCATCGTTCCTATCAACCATCTCCTCCCACTTATGACTTATGACTGCATGACTGTAACTTTGTTGTTTGTATCCTTACAATTTGTACTGATTGTTTCCTAGTATGATTTGATTGCTTATTTGTACCCTATGACTATCATTAAGTGTTGTACCTTATTATTCTTGACGAATGTATCTTGTCTTTTTATGTACACTGAGAGCATATGCACCAAGACAAATTCCTTGTGTGTCCAATCACACTTGGCCAATAAAGAATTCTATTCTATTCTATTCTACCTGCTGTTATACTGTCAGTTAACAATTGGCAGCGAATGTGATAGATCACCTAGGGTGAGCTTCATCTACCGTATGTTTTGGAGTATAAGATGCACCTTTTTACCCCCCAAAAGAGGGTGAAAACTTGGGTGCGTCTTATACACCGAATGCAGCACCACCCACCCACCCACCCACCCACCCCCACCCTTTGGCCTCTGTCTTCCAGCAATTTACCTGCTTGCAGGAAAGAGGGAAGAGCCTGCAAAGCCAAGCAAGTCAGTAGCAGTTTCCCATCTACAGCTGATTAGGTTTGCCACATGGAAAAATGAAAGTGAAACTAACTACAAAGAGGCAATTAGCTGGCAGAGACACGCAGATTTTTATTTTTTGCTGAACTGGATGGAAGGGGGTAAGTGAATAACTAAATGTCTGTAGAATGTTCAAATTATTAGACTTACTTTTTAAAGACTGCTTTATTATTGTTCTAGAGCCAGGGATCTCCAACTTTGGCAACTTTAAGACTTGTGGACTTCAACTCCCAGAATTCAACAGCCAGCTTTGTTAGCTTTGCTGGCTGTGGAATTCTGGGAGTTGAAGTCCACAAGTCTTAAAGTTGCCAAGGTTGGAGACCCCTGTAAATCTAGACAACTTAACAAAATAAAGAAGCTTTTTAAAATAAATGCTTGCTCTGAAGAGGCCCAGTGCTATTGTATCTTCTTTTAAATAATAGAGAATAATGTATACATCCAGAAATTTTAATTAATTTTAACAGCTCTGTACAAGTATAGTATGAAATGTAACAGTATCCTGTTTAGTATTAGAGTTTAGTTACCTTGGAGTAGATCTATTTTAATAATTGGGAAGAGTTAGTATGACTACATTTAAGAAAACTTTCTGGCATAATGTACATTTCTCCAATTCTTTGCTATTTCTTTGGGTCAGGCACACATGCACAGAAATACACAGCAAACAGTGTATATCATCTGTGCTGTTTGCTGTTTGCTGTTTGGCAAATTGCTTGGAGGCAGAGGCCTTTTTTCCTTGTTTTCCTCCCCCAAAACTAAGGTGCGTCTTATACTTCGGTGCGTCTTATTTTCCAAAAAATACGGTAAGCTACCAGTCCAAGTGGGCATATTGTTCTGGGCAGCTTTGGCATCCATTCAGTGCCTGTAGACATGGAGGAGTGGTAGAATCCAGTTCATTCCCAAAATGTTTACAGATCCCTAATCTAGCTAATCACTAGATGAGAAACAACTTGATGATCTTCTAAAGATGGCAACCTTACCCTTATATAACTCTTAGAGTTTGGCCTAGAACCGGCAACATCTGAAGAGGGAGTGTGTTGAAAATGGATGACAATGGGAAATACATGTAAAATAAGGGCAGAACTTCAATTTCACACTGATGGCTGCCATCTTGACTTTTTTTGTGGAGTCCTTGATTGCTGTCCAGTTTGTTTGCTTGCAGACATTTTGTTACCTAGCTTGGTAACATCTTCAATGCTAGAAGGGAGTGGGGTTTGCTCTCTGATTATGTACACTAGCTTGTCCTGTCAGTATTGGTGGGAGTGTTGTTTTCTCTTTGATAATTCCGTGATTAGAGTATTGTTACTGCTTGGTTGTTTGTCTGGTATTAATCCCTGTTTATCTCAACATTATTTGCTGGTTAGGAGGAGTTCTGGTCTTTTTTTCCCCCCTTTTTTCCTTTTTATCATTTATTTTTAATTCGGCAAGCAATTTGGCAAGCAAGCAACCAAGCTCAGAGAGCACTAAGGACTCCACAATTCAATCCTGAACTACACAGATTCTGTTACTTTTGAACACCCCTGCTCAGAATTATAAAGAAAGGGGAAGAAAGTTATCCTAAAATGCAAACTTTTCTAAGGCCCATATGTCAGGAAACTACTGTCAAAAATGCAGCCCTTTACAAAACCAAGAAACTTTAGTTGGCCTAAATTAAGGAAAGTGTCTAATTCTGCAGCTATAATCCAAACACTGTTTTCAGGAAAAATGTATCTATTACATAGACATGTCTAGTCTGCTTTCAGCATGCCACCCGCCACATCTGAGAATATTTTACATTCTTCTGTCAGTGAAAACTTGAATACCCCTTTATTTGATGTAAGATGTGCTCCTTGCCAAGCTTGTATTGTAAAGCCTTCACATACAGTGTTCTCAGCTCTCTCCTTCTACTGAATTTAGTTCCCCTAAATATAACTTGAAAGCATTCCTGAAAAATTATAGGCTGAGAATGGTTGGTAGACATAAAACTGATAGGAGGATTTGCCTGCTCTGCTTCAGATCCAAACTATAGGTTGCTTGATGGGCATAAAATGATACCCATACCATGTTATTTTTTTAGAAAACTCAAAGGTCAACTGGGAACAAGCAAAGATGGAGAGAGAGAGAGAGAGAGAGAGAGAGAGAGAGAGAGAGAGAGAGAGAGAGAGAGAGAGAGAGAGAGAGAGATTAAAAACTTATAGAATAGAATAGAATAGAATAGAATAGAATAGAATAGAATAGAATAGAATAGAATAGAATAGAATAGAATAAGTTATTGGCCAAGTGTGATTGGACACACAAGGAATTTGTCTTTGGTGCATATGGTCTCAGTGTACATAAAAGAAAAAAATAGATTTGTCAAGAATCATGAGGTAAAACACTGAATGATTGTCATAGGGTACAAATAAGCAATCAGGAACCAATCAATATTAATATAAATTGTAAGGATACAAGCAACAAGTTACAGTCATAAAGTCATAAGTGGGAGGAGATGGGTGATAGGAACGATGAGAAGACTAATAGTAATAGTAATGCAGCCTTAGTGAATAGTTTGACAGTGGTGAGGGAATTATTTGTTTAGCAGAGTGATGGCGTTCGGGAAAAAAACTGTTCTTGTGTCTAGTTGTCTTGGTGTGCAGTGCTCTACAGCGTTGTTTTGAGTGTAGGAGTTGAAATAATTTATGTCCAGGATGTGAGGGGTCTGTAAATATTTTCACGGTCCTCTTTTTGACTCGAGCAGTATACAGGTCCTCAATGGAAGGCAGGTTGGCAGTAATTGTTTTTTTCTGCAGTTCTGATTATCCTCTGAAGTCTGTGTCTGTCTTGTTGGATTGCAGAATCAAACCAGACAGTTATAGAGGTGCAGATGACAGACTCAATAATTCCTCTGTAGATCTGTATCAGCAGCTCCTTGGGCAGTTTGAGCTTTCTGAGTTGGCGCAGAAAGAACATTCTTTGTTGTGCTTTTTTGATGACGTTTTTAATGTTAGGTGACCATTTTAAGTCTTGAGATATGATAGAACCTAGAATTTGAGCGTCTCTACTGTTGATACTGTGTTGTCTAGTATTGTAAGAGGTGGTAGAATGGGAGGGTTTTTCCTAAAGTCTACCACCATTTCTACAGTTTTGTGTGTGTTCAGTTCCAGATTGTTCTGGTCGCACCATGAGGCTAGTTGTTCAACCTCCCGTCTGTATGCGGTTTCATCGTTGTCTCGAATGAGACCAATCACTGTTGTATCATCTGTACATTATGTACTGTAATGGCAGAAGGAATAACTCAGGAACAGAGTTAACTCTTAGGAACAGAAGAATAATTCTTAGGAACAAGAGGAAGAGCTAACTAAGGAGTAACTTTTAGGAATAGGAGAAAGTGCCAACTAAGACAGCTAGTTGGGAACAGAGGAATAACAGGAGGAAGAGCCAACTAAGGCAGTGGTCAGATAAAAGACATTTGAGTCAGGGCCAGAACTGTAATCTGATAAAGTATCTCAGATAGAATCCTCCCTAGTTCTTATGAATGCATAGGGAGGGACAAGAGAAGTGGATTCAGACTTGAAAGATTCTATTGCTATAATATTATATTAAAAGTAATGTTAGCCTGCATGACTTTGGTTTCTTAGTCTGGTCTATCTGGAAGGGAAATGTAGAACTTATCTTCTACATTTTTTCATGGGATTTTGTTTTAATGCTTCTTTATATATGTTTTCCAGGTTCTTAAAGGACTTCTATGTTTTATATAATTTATCCAGATTATCATCCTATTCCTTCTCCAAGAGCTCTGGCTGGCACAAATTCTTTTTCTTGGCAGAATTTTCCTTTTTCTCAATTCCTGCAACTACTGCTCATTGTCCTGGATCCATGTTGGCCTTACACGATAGACCAGGCTAAGAAATAGACACTGCATGGACCTAAGGCTACAATATTTTCATTACAACAGCAGCAGTAACAGAATTTTACAAGTTTGAATGTGCTTTTTTTTCTCTTTTATTTTCACGAAAACTGGTGACAGACGGGAACTGCCTGAGATATTTTCACAACCTGTTTTCTTCGTCTGAGTTCAAACCTTGTTTATCTGATTATTGCCTTGATAATGAATCTCCCTTTGGTCCTTCAAAGCCACCCTATATATATATATATAGATAGAGAGAGAGAGAGAGAGAGAGAGAGAGAGAGAGAGAGAGAGAGAGAGAGAGAGAGAGAGAGAGAGAGAGAGAGAGAGATTACAGTCCGGCAGCTCAGCACAATAACTCCATTCTGAAGCTTCAAGCAATAAGAGCTAAATTGTCTGCATGTAACTTATATTATATAGTAATATGCAGTAATAATAACAAAATAGAAGGTGGTTCTTTTATAGTCTAAGAAACCATTTTCCAAAACTGAGCAGAATTGGATGAGTAACGATTAAAAAAACATGACGTTGGGTAAAGTGTAATAGGAGGAACTGAGGCAAACAAAAACATATAATAATCCTAACATTTCTAGTCTCCAAATTACGATGCAAAAGAGAATGAGAAAAGCCATTTTGTTTAAATGCGTCTTGAAAAGCTGAGCAGCCATTTGAATTACGGTTACGAAGTAATTATTAGAAGGTAAGATGTAAAGAAAATACTCTTAGGAAGTTAGTATCCACAATTCAAAACAGATTCCCTCCTTCCCCCATTCAGGCTGCTGCTTGTGCAGATGAAAAGTAGGTTTGGACACATTTGATAAGCAATATAAATATATAATCTTTGTGAAAATAAAATACATTGCTAGCAGATTTTTAAGGTGAATTGTATGTTTAAAATTTGAAGTTATTTATTTGTTATTTATTTATTTAATAGATTTGTATGCCGCCCAACTCCCAATGGGACTCTGGGCGGCTCACAGCATATTGAATACAAAATCTACAAAACTGTTAAAAGATTTAAGAACAAAATTAAAACAATATAAACAATTAAAACATTTAAAATCATTTAAAAAACCACAATTTAAAAACCCCGTAATTCACTCATGGGGCCAAAAATCATTGGCCCCAGGCCTGTTGGCAAAGCCATGTTTTTAATGCTTTTCTGAAGGCTGGCAGGGTGGGAATTATGCGGATCTCGGGGAATAGTGTATTCCAGAGAGCCGGTGCCGCCACAGAGAAGGCCCTTGTTCGTGGGCCCGCCAGCCGACATTGTTTGGCTGATGGGACCATCAACAGACCAACTCTGTGGGCTCTAATCGGTCTTAGGGAGGTATGTTGGAGAAGGCGGTCTCGTTTTTATAGAGGCATAAATAGAGGAGGATATTATTAGCAATTTGATTTATTCTAGCTTTGAGGGCAATACATGGCGGGAAAATTAATATTATCCTTGATGGAGAACTGACTTTCAAATTTTCAGTAAAATTCATGTCCATTCAAAAAGATTTAGGTGTCACAGAAAATCAACACTGCTAAAAATATGAAGGCTTATTGACTTATACTTCAATGAAATTAAAATATACAAACACATCTGTGGAAAATTTTGAATATTTTGTTTGAAATTTTGAAGATGATATAACAAACATTTTGAAATATTGAAATTCGCAATCTATTTTTTTCCTGATAATATATTATATGCAGCATTAGCAGTTTCCCGAATAGAGTTTCTTCTGAAGATTTGGAGAAACATAACAGAATGAGTGATTTGTATCAACCAAGAAACATATTATATCCAAAGAATGTATTGCCATCGTTCTAACAAAGTTCCATGAATTTCCCAAAAAAAATCAATGGAGTCAAAAAAGGACCATATAGGTAGTCCTTATTTTACATTATTTTAGCAACTATTCAAAGGTACTACAGCACTGAAAAAGTGACTTATGACTGGTCCTCGCACTTATGACTGTCACAGCATTCCCAAAGTCATGTGATCTAAATTCAGAACTGAATTTAGAACTGGCATGGAACTGGCATGGATTTATGATGGTTATAGCATCTCAGGCTTCCATTTATTACCATCTGTGGCCTCCTCAGCCAGCTTCCAACAAGCCCAGTCAATGGGGCAAGACAGATTCACTTAACAACTATGGAGATTCACTTAACAACATTGACAACAAGGTAGTAAAATCATGTGTGATTCACTTAGCTGCCTCACTTAGTGACAGAAGTTCAGATCCCAATTGTGTTCATAAGCCAAGGACTACATCTATAGTTAACAAAATGCAGGTGGTTGAAAGAGTATTGATATAGTTTATCCTAGCAAAAAAATAATAATAATTCAAATTTTTAAAATACATTTAGAATGGACAATAGAAATCATGATTAAACAAATCACAGCTTAGTTCAAAGTAGGACTATTATGCATGTTATGCTATACATCAAAGAAAATGATTTGTTTCGTTCTTGAGATTTATACAGCTGTTTTTCATAATTGTTTTATTGCTTTTTCCATTACTATGCACGGTTTACAGCTTGACTTCCACAGAATCCAAAAAGTTCATGCTCTGTAAAGATATTTAAAGTATTTAAAACAAATAAATATAAATGAAGAATAAAATTATTCAGAGAGTCAGATTTGATGCCTAATGGCACATGAGTGCTGCTCAGTTACTCCTTCAAACCTAGTTTTGTCTTCATTTTTAACACTCACTGATCTTGTCTAGCCTGAATGGTCGGGCCTTGGTAGTATTTGCTTTGGAAAACCTTGAAATAATGCCATAGTTGTCAAGAAAAGTATTGTATATATGAATATCTCCATGAAGTTATCAAGGATCAAGCTCAATTGAAAGGCAATTTCATAATTTTTGATTTGAGATCCAGACAAATTTTTAAAACTCTTATCAACATGGTTTAGATTCTTTTGAAATTGCTTGAGAAATTTTAGTAGCAAAATATACCACAAACATCTCAATTTTATATACTGTCCCAGTTCAGCTGATGAAAATTTTAAGGGCTGAATGTATCATCACTGCAATAAAGTCATCATTTATAAGATGGGCAATTTTATTGATCCCTTAAGAGTGTTCAAACCATAAATGGGAGGGGAGATCTTTTCCCCCTCCCCTTGTTTAAATATCTATTTTTAAATACCTCCAGTTGTTCTTTCTGTATTATAGTGACTCTATAGAGCCCAGGGGTGAAATCCTCCCGGTTCGCCCGGGCCAGTCCTTCGGCGTATAGCCGATGGAACTGTCGGCGGTCGCGGCGCAGAGCTTCTCCTGCCCGCTTTCCCGGCCTGGCTGAACACAATCACCGCTTTCCCGGCCCGGCTGACCACAATCATTCGGGTTATTTTTCCCTCTGTGCATGCGCGCGCATGCACAGAGGGAACAATAACCCGAATGGCGGCGTTCAGCCGGGCCGGGAAAGCGGGCGGGAGAAGCTCCGCGCCGTGACCGCCACCAGTTTCATCGGCTGTACGCCGAAGGACGGGCCAGGGCGAACCGGGAGGATTTCACCCCTGATAGAGCCCCAAGATAATTTCTGACAAAATTAAATCATTTTAAATCTCTGTCCATCTCAAAAGGATGTTGGCACTTAGTCAGTCTTTGTTACTCAAGACTGTAATTCCCCTTTTCCTTGAAACATTTAAATGGCAGGTGTAATATTACATAAATTTGCTTCCAATAATCTTTCTAACTGTTCCTCAGTATTAATCTAGTTTATAGTTTCATTTGCAAATGAGCAATTACAGTACACTCTGTAGATGTTGGTAGATTCATATTCATATGTAAATTTCTCAAACCTTAGAGTGAGGCACAAATGAATTGATAGTTTTTCAATTTCTAATGGTTTCACCACCAAACAGGGGTGAAATCCAGCAGGTTCTGACAGGTTCTGGAGGACTGGTAGCGGAGATTTTGAGTAGTTCGGAGAACCGGTAGTGGAAATTTTGAATAGTTCGGAGAACCAGCAAATACCACCTCTGACTGGCCCCAGAGTAGGGTGGGAATGGGGATTTTGCAGTATCCTTCCCCTGGAGTGGGGTGGGAATGGAGATTTTGCAGTATCCTTCCCCTGCCACACCCACCAAACCACGCCCACAAAGCCACACCACGCCCACAAAGCCACACGCACAGAACTGGTAGTTTAAAAAAAATGGATTTCACCACTACCACCAACTAAGGTATAAGTTATAATTCATGGGTTTCTTTCTCCATCTAAATAACTCAGCAGATCTTTATTAACAATCCCTCTTTCCATATGAACTTTCTGAGAAGAAAATGAACAAAATAAATAGGTACTGCACTAAATAGTTCTAATAATTGAACCTCTTATGGAAGTTAAGATATTTTGAATCCTACTGATCAAAAGTTCCCTTTGATATGTCCTAAACTGTATTGGAAGGCCCATCTAAGGAGAATCTCTAGTTAGAATTTTCTAGAATTCTCCAGTTCATTCATTGGCTCTATGGTTGAGGCAAGCCTATTAAGAAAATCTAGAGTGCCTGAGGATAAGAAAAACCATTAAGAAAATCACATACTCCAATAGAAAGTGTATATTACAATCTTCATATTGAGGGAAAACAAAAAGAAGAACGAGGAAGATCTTTGTTCTTTCTGGTAAATATCCACTTTCTAAACAGAGAAAAGCAGAGCAGAGACAATAAGAAGCAGAAAAAGGTTGTCCTGGCTTGTGATCTCTGTTTCTAATGTTTTCAGTACATAATCCACAGTAAAAATGTTGCAAAGAACTGATGGTTCTACTGCTAGCCAATTTGCTCTAGTGATTAAGACATCAAGTCTAGAAACTAGGAGACTAGGAGTTCTAGTCCCAACCTTAGGCAGGAAAGCAGCTGGGTGACTTTGGGCCAGTCACCAGGAGTCTGTGAGTTCAAGTCCTGTCTTTTGCATGAATTCTGGCTGGGTGACTCTCTCTGCTCAACCTACCTCATAGGGTTGTTATTTTGGAGAAAATAAGAGGAAGGAGTGTTAGGTATGTTTGTTTATTTGTTTCTAAACTTCCTTTCTCCCTCAAGATGGGACTCTGGGCAATGTACAAAAAAATATTCACCGCCCTTGAGTTATCTATAAAAATAATAAAGGTGGTATATCAACAAACAAACAAAATAGGCCTTCTGCTGGTGGAAATAAGGGACGTATACACCCAAGGCAAATGATCTCAAGTTCATCAGAAATTTAGCCTGGAATTGTATTTTCAAAGCAATTTACATACTAAAAGGTATGAGCCCAGGTGGCGCAGCGGTTAGAGGCAGTACTGCAGGCCACTTTAGCTGACTGTGATCCACAGGTCAGCGATTCAAATCTCACCGGCTCAAGGTTGATTCAGCCTTCCATCCTTCCGAGGTAGGTAAAATGAGGACCCAGATTGTTGGGGGCAATATAAATATACATTGCTTACTGATGTAAACCGCTTAGAGAGTGCTTGCACTGTGAGGCGGTATATAAATCTCACTAAATAAATAAATAAGTAGATAAATAAATAAATAAATAAATAAATAAATAAATAAATAAATAAATAAATAAATAAATAAATAAATAAATAAATAAATAAATACAGCTTTTGTTTAGAAAAGAAAAAGAAGTCAAAATTCTATGAATGGATTGTGTAGAAAATCTGTGGGGGGGGGAAAGTGGGCTAAGGGAAATAAGAGCAATATCATGGGGACAAGGCAGAAAGTAACTGCATACTAATCGGCCTTCTCTCATCATCTCTAGAATTGGTGCCACACCAAAATGTTGTCGAATTGTGTCATTTGTGATTTATTTATTTATTTATTTATTTTGGTATTCTTATATGCCGCCCAACTCCCGGAGGACTCAGGGCGGCGTACAACAGAGAAAAAATACAAGAATAACCAATTAAATATTCATTAAAAACAAGTACAAAATTTAAAAGCACAATATAAAAACAACAACATCCATTCAACAACCATACATACTTGGGGGGTGAGCTCGAGTGGAAGCTCGAGTGATGTGGTCAAGAAGGGAGATGCCCGATATCCAACGGAGCATTCGCATTTCCATGGCACGAAGGTAGCTTTTGGTCCAGGGGTGGGTTCCTCCTGGTTCGGACCAGATTGCCCAAACAGTTAGCGACCCGCTGGTGATGTAATTTTGCCGTCACAGATCCGGTTCTGTTTGTGCCGGTCCGTGCTCGCCGCCATCTTTTTTTCTGAATTTTCAGCCGATTTTTCTGTGTTTGGCTGGCTTCACAGCGTTCTGTGCTTTGAAAAAAGCCCTCCCGCCCGCCCCCAGGTTAATACCCCCGGGTTTATTTCTTCACCCGAAGCACAGCTGATGAGCTCCTCAGCTGTGTTTCGGGCTGAATCCACCTTCTGAGCATGCGTAGAAGTGAAATTGCGCGTGGGGATGCGAAACGTCACGACACGAACCGGCGGCGAAGGTAAGTGAAACCCACCCCTGTTTTGGTCCCTGTTGTTGCTGCCCAGCATTCAGTGCCATACAGTGCAACAGGGCAGATGGTTGTCTTGTAAATATTAGATTCCAGAAGGCATACCAACCCATGGACCCATTCCACTCATAACTGAGGAAGAAGTCAACAATGCTGTGGACAGAATGAAGAACTTGAAGGCCCCTGGACCTTCTTTCTCCTGACACTGTATGCCATATGCTAAATAGATAAATAGATAAATAGATAAGTAGATAAGTGAATAAATAAATATAAATATAAATATAAATATAAATATAAATATAAATATAAATATAAATATAAATATAAATATAAATATAAATATAAATAAATAAATAAATAAATAAATAAATAAATAAATAAATAAATAAATAAATAAATAAATAAATAATAGGTTTTTTTTTAAAAAAAATTGTATATCACCAAGTACTTTTATGAAAGTGGTTGGTCTTTGAAATTTGACAAATAATGTGCTGTGCTTAAGTGCAAGCAGGGTCAAGACCTCAGACACCCAAAGTTAGCAAGCTAAAGCTGTTGCAGTCACAAACATTTCTGGTCAGTGCTGGCCACAGCCAAGATAACCGTTTCTTTGGCACTATTGATTTCCTGCTTCCTTGATTGTTTTGGAGAATTATCAGAACTAAAACACATAGCTGAAGAACACTTAGTTGTTGTCCCCGGCTTTGCAGTTTCCAATAAGTGCACATGCTTATGGCTACAAGTTGACATAACTCACAGTTTTTCTGTCATAATACTGTAGTGCATTATACAGCTGACCTTCCAAAAAGGAACAAGGGATCTGTTAAAGTTACACTTTGTCCTATGCCGCCCAGAATTGCTTGCTTGGGGAGATGCTGTATAAATAGGACAAATTAATAAATAAAATTTAAAAGTTTGTTTTAAAAAAAGTTCGTTATTCAGTGGTCCATGAGATTGTGAAAGGACAGGCTGCCTGCAAAATGTCCAGCACTTGGGTGGCTTTAACGAGCACCTCTCCATAGCTAGCCCAGCAAGTGTGACCATAAAAGCCGATCTGAAAGACAGATGGGGTAAGGGGATGATGTGAGCGGAGAGGTGGATTATGTTGGTTTGAGAAACAAAAACCGTCTGAAGGCCAGTGAACCTGCTGGTTCGCACTGGTTCAAGCGAACCGGTTGTTAAATTACCCACCCACCCACCTGCTATCAAAGTGGATCCTAGGCACTGCGCTGCTCTGCAATGGAGAAAGGGACAACGGAGCAGCCAGTGCGAGGGAAGGAAAAGGCTGCTTTCCCTCTTTCTTCTCCTCCCCCTCCCCTTATGCCGGCCGCTCCATTGCCGCTCCTCCTCCTCCCCTTATGCCGGCCGCTCCATTGCCCATTTCTCCATTGCAGCGCAGCACCCATGATCCACTTTTATAATGGGGTGGTGGTGGTAATTTAACACCCAGTTTGCCCAGGGTCAGGTTGGGCCATGCTCTCGTGGCAGCCAACCTGACTGTAGGAAGTTAGCACCCACCCCCTCCTAGAAAAATGAAATATCCTAGGAAACATTGAAAAAGGAAAGAATATGTTTCCCTGAATGAGGAAAGGAGAAACATGTTTTAAATAAAAAGCAGCTTCCTGCAGCTCCTTGCCCCCACCCTTGCCAATGGGCCATTAAGGACTGGGCCCAGCTCACACATTCCTCCCACCTAGCTGGCTACAGTCTTCTACATAACAAAGAACCATAATAGGAATCCCAAAGCCCTTTCATTAGACCACATGGGACCTAGTAAGATTCCATCAACCATGCCCCTGGGATTCAGGACAGCCCACAAGAGTTGCCCCAGCATGCCCCTGGGAGTCTGACAGCCAATGGAATACATTTCTGTATAGGAACAGGAAACAGTTAGGGAGGGAGGGGCCCAAGAGAGAGTATAAAGCAAGGAACTCCCAGCATTTTGGCCCTTCTTTTCTCTGGACTCAACATCTGAACAAGTGATCCACCTTTTCTGTTCAGGACCGATTCTAGATCTAATTCTCCTTCTTGCTTCTCTACTGGCAAGCTAGAGAATGATTCAGATAGGGATGACTTCTCCACCATCCTAAAACTGCCCTCCAGTTGTCCACAATGACTTCAGATATCACTTTGATTTAGACTAGCTTGAGAATTGCTCAAGGTTTTCCGTCCCCCCCTGCTTTTGTACATAAGGAGAGGAAAACCACAAACACAACAATAAGATGTGAAATGTAAACACCTTTCTGTGCTCATTTCTGCCTTGTTGGCTGCCTTAGGCTTCTTCTGCTCCTTCTTATCATCTGGGTTTTTTCACAAAAGGGATCCAAGCGGCTAGAAACAATCAAATTAAAGATCAATAAAAACCAGGACAGAAGTCATCTGAAAAAGTCAGAATCACTGCAGTTGGAAAGTCAAATAAAGAGCTGGCAAATCTGACCAGCCTTCAGCAAACTTAGCCTTGGAATCAATCAGTCAGTCAATCAATTTGCAAAGTTGCCCATTTCAACAAATGGCTCTTGCTTAAGAGGTAGTTGTTACCAAGCAAGCAGCTAAGTCGGATCATGGGCAGGACATTAAAAAAAAAAGCCAGTCCAATGTTTAGGCCAGGATAAAGGAATAGCAACCAGACCCACATATTGGATTTAATTTAATTTACTCTATAGTTCATTTGTTTTTGTTTGCTCCAGATCAGCAGCATCACATCTGTCCTCTACTCTGTATAACAATTTTGTAAGTCTAAACAATAGTTGTTCAACAGTTATTCCATCTTGTCTTGGAAGGTAGAAGATTCTTTTCATTTTAAGTTTTTAGCCAGCAAACAGATATCCAGCCAGGAACTAGAGCAGTGATGGCGAACCTTTTTTTCCTCAGGTGCCAAAAGCACGCGTGTGCACGCTTTTGCGCACGTGCGAGTGCCCACACACATAATTCAATGCCCCCCTGCGCATGCGCGTGTGATCCCCCGTGCTGCCCCACCCCTGTGCATGCATGCACAACCCCCCCCGCTCCCCCGTTTCCCGACTTCGGGTGGGGGCAGGCCCATTTTTTGCCCTCCCCAGGCTCCAGCGGGTTTCTTGTAGTGTGGGGAGGGCGAAAATGGCTTCCCCCGCCCCCCGGAGGCCCTCTGGAGGCCGAAAACGCCCTCCCAGAGCCTCCATGAAAGCCAAAAATCAGCTGGCCAGAGCGCACATGCGCACTGGAGCGGAGTTAGGGCAACAGCTCGCGTGCCGGCAGATATGGCTCCGCGTGCCACCTGTGGCACCTGTGCCATAGGTTCGCCATCACTGAACTAGAGTATAGAAGGAACTAATAGTGAAATGGCACTTAGCAACAGTAATAGCATTTAGACTTATATACCGCTTCATAGTGCTTTATAGCACTCTCTAAGCAGTTTACAGAGTCAGCATATTGCCCCCAACAATCTGGGTCCTCATTTTACCAACCTCAGAAGAATCGAACTCCTGGCACTGGGCAGAGTCAACCTGTAATACTGCATTCTAGCCACTTGCCACCACGATTCTTATCTTGATAAAGCAAAACAGATTGAACCTTGAGGTATAGCTGACCAGTTTCAGAATAAACTTCTGTAACTAGTCCAGTAATTGACTGAAAGCAATTCCATGAACTGGGGATAACATGAAGACAAAGTTCTTACGATTTGCAGCCATACTGAGCAGGTTCCATTATTGTCATAAGCGAAGGACTATCTGTGTACTTCTTCCAGCCACTGGAAGGAGGTGTTGAAGGAGGTGTCAAAGCAACACAGCAGTTTAGTTTTCCTTTTTGGAAGCAGAAGTAATAGTCCCAGTTCACAAATCAAACTGAACCAAAGCCAGACAAATTAACTTAAGTTCCTATTATGCTCTGCATGATCTAGCCAGAGAAAGTTCAAAGCAGTGGTGAAATCCAATTTTTTTTTTACCACCGGTTCTGTCTGTGTGGCTTGGTGGGCATGGTGTGGCTTGGTAGGCGTGGCAGGGGAAGGATACTGCAAAATCCCCATTCCCTCTCCACTCTGGGGCCAGCCAGAGGTGGTATTTGCCGGTTCTCCGAACTACTCAAAATTTCCGCTACCGGTTCTCCAGAACCTGTTAGAACCTGCTGGATTTCACCCCTGGTTCAAAGGTTGATACTTTCTGAGCCGTTCATTTGTGAGATCAAATTGTGGGTTAATAGTCGTACCTTTTAAAAACAGTTTCAAAGAGAAGACCAGAAAAGGGAATGTGGGATGACTTTTATTTCTCTGTAATAAAAGTAATACTCCTCCACAGGTCTTCATAGCAAGGTCAGTAAATTTGAGATACAAAAGGCTGGGTTGTCAGTTGACTCTATGGAGCCAATATGTGACCATTAGTATGTTCTCATCTTCTTCTAGTTATATCTAGAATAAAATGCAGTCTAGTTTAATTGCCAGGCTGTCGTCAGACCCAGGTGAAAAACTTAAGCTTTCATCTCAGGATGAAGGATTAATTCACTTGCCAGGATACTCCTAGCTAGAGTAGTTTATTTCAATAGATCGCTAGTGATGTGCTATGTTCCTTCTTGCTTCAAACGCTCTATTATCATCCCAGCTGAAGAAGCCCACCATCAAGGAACTGAACGACTACAGACCAGTAGCTCTAACATATGTAGTTATGAAAACCTTTGAAAGGCTAGTGATGTCCTACTTGAAAACCATCATGGATCCACTGTTAGACCCCCTGCAATTTGCATGCTGAGCAAACAGATCAACAGATGATGTTGTTAATATGGCTCTGCACTACATCCTACAACATCTTGAATCTCCAAAGACCTACGCAAGGGTCCTCTTTGTAGACTTTAGTTCAGCATTTAATACCATCATTCCAGACACTCTTCTAACTAAGCTGAACCAGCTAGCGGTACCTGAACACACTTGTAAGTGAATCATAAGCTTCCTAACAAACAGGAAGCAGCAGGTGAAGCTAAGCAGAATCACATCAGATACCTGTACAATTAGCACAGGGCCCCCCAAGGCTGTGTGCTCTCTCCACTTCTCTTCCCTCTATATACCAATGACTGCATCTCTAACGATCCATCTGTTAAACTACTGAAGTTCGCAGATGACACCTGGCCTCATTCGAGACAATGATGAATCCACATACAGATGAGAGGTTGAACAACTAACCTTGTGGTGCGACCAGAACAATCTGGAACTGAACACACTCAAAACCGTAGAAATGGTGGTAGACTTTAGGAGAAACCTGCCCATACTTTCATAAATACCTCTCACTCTCCACTCCATGTGTTCAGCTGCCCAGGGCCTAAAACCCATGTGGTCCTGTCCATCAATAAACCATCTTTCCAATCAGCCTCCATGTTTCCAGGGTCTTTCTCCCCACTTGGAACTGAACCCAGATGGATATTTCTTCCAACATTACCATACAGAAGATCTTCCTACCAATATATAGATCTATGCTCTGTGGTATATTTGCTAGGCCGTTATCCCCATCACATCTCTTTGAGTCAATGGATTTTTCAGTGGTTTTCTTGTTAGCGTTAAGAGACATTTGATCTGTATTAACATACCAAATTCTCTCTAATCTTGGAACATCTGGTTTCTGCTTCACCAGCTTCATTTGTTACAAGTGCAAGAAAACTGCACACGACTTGTCAGATGCAGCTGCTAGAAACTGTGTGAGATAGAATACAGAGCTTGTTGGAATATTCATGACTGGGAGAGCCATGTGATTGAGTCAGCCAATCGGGCTGAAGTGTTATTTGAGCATGTCCAGAAACTTAGCAAGAAGAAGGGTGTGGTTTAGTCTGTCCACCATTAAAGCTTGCTGTGAAAACATCTCAACATGTGATCTGAAACAAAGTGTGGTATTGTTAATGTTTTATTCTACTTATAAAGAAGTTATTTGAATCAGCAAAATGCAGTTATCTTTTGAAGCTTCTGATTTATTGCGTAATTCTAACAGGTTATGGGCCCAGAAATCGCTCAAGAAGTAAAGTTAAAAACTGCATTGTAATTTAAAGCTGATAAGAAGCTGTCTGTGTTGTTAAAGGAACAGGCAGAGAAGAAAAATAAAGCAGGATGGCTGCTGCTATGGAATTTAAAGACAGTCCAATACCCAAATTGGGGAAGAAAAATTATTTAATTTGGGCTGCAAAAATGGAATGTTTTTTGAAAGCAAAAGAATTATGGGACATCGTAGCAGACCCCCCATAAGGTGTGCTTGGAGCAGCAGATCAAAAGGCTCATGACAAAGCTATGGCTTATCTTCTTTTAAGTCTGGGGGATGATCAATTCTTAAATGTAGCTGAATTAAAGTCTGCAAAAGAAATATGGCAGAAATTGAAAGCAGTACATGTCAATGTTTCTGCGTGTAATGTGGTCCAACTTTCAAGAAAGCTTTTCAGAATGAGTTTGCAGACAGGAGATTCTATGGAAGATCATTTAATGAAAATGCAGTCTAATTTTCTAGAATTGGAGCAACGTGGAGTAAAGTTTCCAGAGTCCCAGAAAGTTTTATTAGTGTTAAACAGTTTGGATCAAAGCTGGGAGACTGTATCAGCTATTTTTGAAAGTAAGCCAGAAGCAGATTTGAATTTGGAGGCTTTGAAATTGTGTTTATTGAATGAATATGAGAAAAGGCTTTTCAGCCATGCTGATGGAAAATTCCACAGGCGGGGGCCCAACAAGGAGTACAGTGGAAACTTACAGCAAGTCTCCAGCAAAATTTTCCACAGGCTGCCTATCTCTAGCAACAGCCGAGGTGTCTGCAGACAAGAGGAAAGCAGAGGCAGGAGAGATCAAGTTACACAGCAACAATTCTTCAAGCAAGTTAAAAAAGCATGTTTCATTTGTGGAGAGACCAATCATCTGCAGAAAAGCTGTGCACAGAGAAGAAATATGCAAGACAAGAGACATTATTTGCAAGGACAGATTGCAGTTGCAAAAGTTTGTTATAATAACAATAGAGACAAATGGTTGATTGACAGTGGGGCTAGTCAAACAATTGTTAATAATTCTGACTTATTTTCCAGGTTTTTCCCAGAAAACAATGAAGAAGTGGCCTTAGCCAATGGTCAAAAGGCTAAAATCATTGGAAGAGGCGATGTGCAAATTCCATATTTGGACTCCAGGTTTACTGATGTGTTATGTGTACCTGAAATGGAGCATAATTTGTTAAGTGTGTCTAGTTTAGACAAGCAAGGTTATGAAACCACATTTGTAAATGGGAAGTGTCTCATCCAAAGAAATGGGAATGTTTGTGCACAGGGCATAAAAGAGGATAATCTTTATGTATTGCAGGGACAAAAGGTGCCACATTGTTCCCAGATATTTAAAAATGTAGCAGAACATAATTCATGTGTTCATCTTCTGCACAGACGACTTGGTCATGCTAATTTTAAGGTTGTTCAACAAATGAAAGAATTTGCAGAAGGATTAGATTTGAAGGAATGTAAGGCATATTTGGATTGTGCAGTATGCAAAGCATCGAAATCCAAAGCATTCCCAGTTAGCAAGTTTAGCACAAGACAAACCACAAGAGCTCTAGAACTGGTTCATGCTGATTTAATTGGGCCTATGCAAGCCAGTTTGGGAGGAGCAAAGTATGCGCTGGTCATTGTGGATGACTACAGCAGGTTTGGGTTTTGCTACTTACTTAAGAGTAAAACAGAGGTGCTACAGCAATTTAAGCAATGGTTAAGCTTTGTAGAGAGAAGGTACAAACAACAGGTATGTCAGTTGCAAACTGACAGAGGTTCTGAATTTATGTCAACAAATTTTCAACAATGGTTGAGACAATTGGGAATAAGACACAGGCGCACAAATCCTTACACACCGGGGGAGAACGGAGTGGCTGAAAGGAGGAATGGTGTTTTGCAAACAATGAAAGACTCATTACTGGAGGATTCTGGTATGAGCAGGTCATATTGGGGTGAAGCCATACTGACTGCCAATTATTTAGTAAATAGGCTGTGGAGTTCATCCATCAATAATACTCCATATGCAATGCTATATGGGAGAAAGCCTTCTTTAGCACATTTAAAAATATTTGGTAGTACTGCATGGGTACATATTCCAAAGGCAATCAGAAGAAAGGGACAACAAAAGGCTAGAAAGCTCAGATTTGTGGGCTATGAGCCAGGCTCAAAAGGGTATCGCTTTAGCGATGGAAGTAAAAGGATAGTGATTTCAAGGTCTGCTAGTTTTGCAGAACAAAATTGGAACAGAATTGATGCAAATTCTGAAAATGTCTCACTTAGTGACGGTGATCCACTTAGCGACGGTGATCCACTTAGTGACAATAACTCATGTAATGATGGTGAATCATTTTCTGAAGGTGTCTATGTTCAGGGAGGAGAGTCTGAACAAGATATGAAGCCAGAAAAGCTTGAAACACAAGTACAGGCAATGCCACGTAGGTCAGAGCGTAGGAACAGAGGGGTTCCGCCAGACAGGTATTCTGCCAGTAAAGTTAAAGTGTGTAATGTGTGGTATGAGCCAAGAAACTATAAGGAAGTATTGGCATTACCAAAAGTTGAACAAGAAAAGTGGAAGGAAGCCATGGATAAAGAGATGAAATCCATGGGAGATCATGAAGTGTTCACATCTGTGACTTTGCCACAGGGTACGAAAGCTGTAGGATGTAAGTGGGTATATAAGAAAAAGGTATTACCCAATAATGAAGTACAGTATAAGGCAAGATTGGTGGCACAAGGTTTTTCTCAATTAAAGAATGTGCACTATGATGAGGTGTTCGCGCCAACTGTAAAAGCTGAGAGCATAAGACTAGCACTGGCATTAGCATCAGCATACAGGCATAGAATTTGGCATTTTGATATAACCACTGCATTCCTCAATGCTGAATTAGAGGAAGAAATTTATATGGTTCAAGCGCCAGGGTATGAAAATAAAAAGCCTAACATGGTGTATAAATTGAACAAGGCTATTTATGGGCTGAAGCAGTCAGCCAGAAATTGGAATATCTGTTTAGATACTGCATTGAAAGGTCTTGGGTTCAAGAGTTGCAAAGCTGATGGTTGCATATACACTGGAAAGTTACAAGGTGGGAATTGTCTACTATTAGCATTTGTGGATGATCTTTGTTTCATTGCAAAGGATGCATCACAAGTTAAAGAATTTGCTAATAAGTTAGAAAAGAAATTTGAATTAAAGAATTTGGGAGAAATAAAGAATTATCTCGGTGTAGAGATACAAAAAACTGAAAAAGGTGGTTATATTCTCAGTCAAAGGAGAAAAATTGAACAATTATTAGAGAAATATAACATGAAAGATTGTAATATTGCTCCTACACCTATGAGCACAGATTTTTACAATAGTTTGGGTGAGGACAAAAGTGAAGCCTGTGATCAGGAGATATATCACTCTGCAATAGGGAGTCTGTTATATCTGTCACAGTGGTCCAGACCAGACATAGCTTGTGCAGTGAGCATCTTAAGTCGCTTTACTGCTACACCTACAAAGTTGCATTGGATGGGTGTGAAAAGAATTCTCAGGTATTTGAAGGGAACTGTGAATTTAGGTCTTCAAATACAGGTCACTGAAGAATTAAAATTGAAATGTTATGTTGATAGTGATTATGCAAATGATGTAAAAACCAGAAAGTCTAATTCTGGAATTGTAATAATGTTTGGAGGGGCTTTAATTGGTTGGAAGTCCAGAAAACAAACAACGGTTGCTATTTCAACTGCTGAAGCAGAGTTTATTGCATTGTCTGAGTTATGTTCTGAAGTAGTTTGGTATGTACAGTTGTTACAAGATTTAAATGTAAATGTAAATGAAGCTGTAACTGTTTATGAAGATAATGCTGCTTGTATAAAAATGGCAACAGGTGACAGGGTGAAGAACAGAAGTAAACATGTGGACATTAAGTATTGTAATGTCAGGGAAGCTGTAAAAGAAAAATTGATACGTTTACATCATTGTTCTTCAGAGGATAATTTAGCAGACATGATGACCAAACCATTGGGTAATGTGAATCATGGGAAATATTTAAATCCAATAGGTTTGATGTCTCTCCCAGTAATGAAGGGAGGAGTGTTGGAATATTCATGACTGGGAGAGCCATGTGATTGAGTCAGCCAATCGGGCTGAAGTGTTATTTGAGCATGTCCAGAAACTTAGCAAGAAGAAGGGTGTGGTTTAGTCTGTCCACCATTAAAGCTTGCTGTGAAAACATCTCAACATGTGATCTGAAACAAAGTGTGGTATTGTTAATGTTTTATTCTACTTATAAAGAAGTTATTTGAATCAGCAAAATGCAGTTATCTTTTGAAGCTTCTGATTTATTGCTTAATTCTAACAGAGCTTGATAATGCTTTGGCCTCAGCCTGAAGGGGTTTTTTTTTACGCGCTTCTAGTGAAAATATGAAGATCCAGGTGAGGTCAGCAACTAGAGTTCTAATCGCTCCTGTTCACAGGGGCAGTGATTGGAATGTGTAGATATGAGCAACTCGAAACTCGACTGCAGAAAATACGACTTCAGCAACAGAGTGATCAATGTCTGGAATGCACTACCCGACTCTGTGGTTTCTTCCCCAAACCCCAAAAACTTTAACCTTAGACCCCATTCCTAAGAGGTCTGTAAGAGGCGTGCATAAACGCATCATCGCGCCTACCGTCTCTGTCCTTCTGTCCCATTGTCTAAATTTACCTATACATATTTTACTTTTATTATTTATTATTTTTTATTAATGGTTCTTATAGGCCGCCCAACTCCCGTAGGACTCAGGGCGGCGTACAGAATAGTTAAAGAACAATCTAGAACAATGATAATAATTAAAAATTACAAAAGTTAAAAACACACCAACATTCATACATGGGGGATCGATCTCAATATCACCCCACCTGCCGGAAGAGCCATGTTTTAATGTTTTGTTTACGTTTATACCATACCTGTTATCTTGTACACGTGTTGACAAAATAAATAAAATAAATAAAATAAAATGGGCTCATCAAAGTAAGAAACTTTATAACATGTGTTTTAAAGTTGCAACATGGATTCTCGGGCCAGGAGGGGAAAAATGAATTTGGCAAAGAAGTAAGAAGGTGGGGGGGGGAGATGTTTTCTCCTTTTGGTGTCTAAAGTAGATGAGGCCCAGATGTTTCATAATAGCAAGTATGAAGTTTCACGTAGGACACTTTAGACTGAGAAAGGACATTTTTCTACTGCAATATAGTCTCCCCCCCCCTGTAATTGAGGTTGTGCTGTAATTTGCATTGGATTGCCTTGGACTTAGGAGACCTTTATAGATATTTTGTTGAACATTTGGAGAACTATAAATAATGTAATGGTCGCACGTGTTTTTCAATTGCCACTTTTGGAGGCCAAGTTAATCCTGAATTCCAAACTGAATTACATATCAGAGATTGTCCCTTCCTACCCCACACATGTGGGAAAGTTTAGGAATGAAATTTAGCGAGGAATTTAGTAAGAGGAAAAGATTATTATTTTTTAGTTTGGATGCAAAGTTGTCTTGACTTTTTTATTTTAGAGAGAAAGTAGTAATCAAAGTTTTCTAGACAAGGCTTCTAATACAGCATTCGTTTTCCAAATTGAATTTTCAGGGATTATTGATATGTGGAGTATTTTTTCTTCTGTTTTCTTCCAGCAAATTACATTGTTAGAAGAGAGGAGTGCCACCCAACCCCTTGAAATGTATAGATTCACTCAGTTTGCTATGTTAATAACAAGAATTGGCAAGAGAGTGAGAACTGTCATTAAAGATGCAAAGCGACTTGACAGATTGCTAAATGGATAGAAATTAGTTGTGATCAATTAAAGGCAAAATTAAATGTTCTACACCAGGGATCCCCAACCTCTGGTCCGCACCCTGGAACTGGGCCATAGAAGTGGTGGGCGACCGTGGGCAAAGCTGCATTTGTGAAAGCGGAACACATGTGCACAAAACTATCCCCTTGTCAGGGTTCCAAATAGCATCCAAAACTAAATCAGAGTCTGAGGCAAAGCATTCCTCAAAGTTCCAATTTATTAAGAGAGCCAGGTTGGCACAGCTGTGAGAAACCTGAATCTAAAGTCCCGAGGGTTTCTCCACCCAGTTTAAAGTTCATTTCCTTGTCCCCACACCCACAAGTGGATCACATTGACCATTCATCGTCTGCCAGCATTGTCCTCCACTCCCATCATCTTCCGGGCAGGTGCTGGACAAAGGATGACCTTGAGAGTCTTCAAGGAATGTGTTTTGTCTATGTCTCTACAACCCTCATGCAACAGCCCCTCCCAAGTTCCCACAGCAGAACTACATTCTAAGCATAACAGGTGGCAGGTCAAAGTTGTCATAGATGGCTTCGGCCTGACACCCCTCTCCTCTCCTCTCCCCTTCCCACCACCAGCACCTCAGGGGTGGGTTCCACTTACCTTCCCTACCGGTTTGCATCGTGTCGGAAGTGCTTGCTTCGCTTGTGCACACACCAACATCATGTGGGGGAAATGACCCTCTGTGCATGCACAGAAGCCTTTGCACATGTGCAGAGGGTTCTTTGCCAGCTGCTTTCAAGGAGCGGCAACCAGAGGGTTTGGGAGTGTGGCCAGCCAGCCATTGTTGCTGCTGCTTTAGCGAGCAGGGGAAAAATTCCGCCACCGGTTCGGGCGAACCGGTCCGAACCGGCAGCAACCCACCACTGTCCGCCAAGCCAGAAAAGTTGGGAATCACTTTTCTACACCTCAAATTTTTATTTTTAAGTTTAGAGACAAAAAAGGCGGCAATGGGCCATTGAAAGCAGTGCATGTCACCGCTGTTATTAGGGGATTCAGGAGTTAATGCAATTGTTGTTACTGGAGATAACACTATCTCTTTGAAGTGGCTCATCAGTTGGGCATTGAGGGCACTGTGGTTCTCTTCTTTTGCTGAGAAGAAGTTCTTTTCTTTTACTTTATATCTTCTTTTCTGAGTCCAGTGACTGTAAAGTAAGGGATAGAGATCATTTCCCAAGCCTTTACTTCGTGGGGTGTGGTAGGGTTCTATACTCTGTCCCCTCCTTTTCAATATCTACATGAAACCACAGGGTGTGGTCATTGACTTGTTTGGGGTTTAGTGTTATCAATACATTGAGGATTGTTACATCTTTTGACTCTAGGCTGGTCAAGTGAAGCTGTTGAGGTTCTCTCCCAGTGCCTAAAGGTTGTGCAGGTTAAGATGAGCAGGAACTATCTCCAGCTCAATCCTACTGAGTGGCTATGGAAGTTTGGACCACCCAGATCTGGGGATATTCCAACTTTGACCTTTGATGCAGTGGCACTTCAAGGATGGTGTACATCTTGGAATCTTCCTTGACTCTGGGCTTGTACAGGAGGAATTGCGCCATCTCCTAGGTCAGGTGGTCCTTTGTGCTCATGCCCTGGTCACCTCACAGCTTGAGTACTACAATGTGCTCTACGTAGGCAACCAGGGGAAGAGCAACCAGGATGATTAGGGGACTGGAGACTAAAACATATGAAGAACGGTTACAGGAACTGGGCATGGCTAGTCTAGTGAAGAGAAGGACCAGGGGAGACATGATAACAGTGTTCCAATATTTGAGGGGCTGCCACAGAAAGGAGGGGGGTCAAGCTATTCTCCAAAGCACCTGAAAGACAGACAAGGAATAATGGATGGAAACTGATCAAGGAGAGATTCAACCTAGAAATAAGGAGGAACTTTCTGACAGTGAGAACAATCAACCAATGGAACAGCTTGCCTTCGGAAGTTGTGGGAGCTTCATCACTGGAGGCTTTCAGGAAGAGATTGGACTGCCATTTGTAAAGTGATTTATTACTGGTCTTTCTAGGACATTTCTTTTTACTTCCCAGTCCAGAGAAGACTCAGATTTAAACCCTGACTAAGCCTGACCATGTTTTGTTGTTTCCCAGCCTAGCGGGGGAAGTGCCAGGTGTCACCACCTGCTGAGATCCAATAAAAGACAGAGTGGTCAAGGGTCTTCCAAGAAGAGATCCTGCATGTTTAATCATTGTACAAGAAGCTGACATTTATCATCATTCTACCAAAGCAAAACATCTCATTAAGTTCTTATTTGAAACAAGTCAAAGGTGCAGAATTATATCTAAGATGAAAAATGACATTTTTAGATGGGAAGAATAGGAGGATGGGGTGTACAGAAAGTGGATGGAGAATACAATATTTCAGATTTTCTTCCTTCCTCCCTCCCTCCCTCCCTCCCTCCCTCCCTCCCTCCCTCCCTCCCTCCCTCCCTCCCTCCCTCCCTCCTTCCTTCCTTCCTTCCTTCCTTCCTTCCTTCCTTCCTTCCTTCCTTCCTTCCTTCCTTCCTTCTTCCTTCTTTCCTTCCTTCCTCCCTCCCTCCCTCCCTCCCTGTTACAGTTGACTCCTGGTAACTGCTTGGAGCAGTCCCTGCTGTTTTCTTGGCTAAGTTTTTTTTGGAAGTGGTCTGCCATTGCCATCTTCTTCCTAGGGCTGAGTGAGAGTGACTGGCTCAAGGACACCCTGCAGGCTTTCATGGCTAAAGTGAGGACTAGAACTCACAGTCTCCCAGTTTCTAGCCTAGTGCCGTAATTACTGCACCTAACTGGCTCTCTAAATTATTTTGGATTGCTATTATTATTAAAATTAATACAAATATTAAACTTCTGGTTTTGTGAGTCCTGTTTGTAGCTGAGCCTTTTTCTTCTTGTTTGACTTTCCAATAGCCAGGAAGAACACAAATGGAGAAAACTGGAGAGAACCAGAAGGCAAACGCTGGGGATATAAATGCTTAATTATGACTTTCCTGAAAGTACAACATAACCAGGAGCAATCGGGTAAGATTACTATTGCAATTTTCATGTCCAGCTGCTGTTTCATGAAAATACCATGGGATTGGTGCAAAAAAACCCAAAAAAAGTCTACATTTCTGGAAACCTGCAAGCAAATATTAAACACAGCATTTATTCTTAAGTAAGATTGCATTAGGTTCAAAGGGGGGGAAAAAGACATAAGAATGAGCACCAAGAGGCTTATCATGGTCAGATGTAAACAGGTAAAAAGAGGTATATATGTGATCTTAAAATAACTGCGCAGGGAGATCTTCCTGTTTCTTTACAAACAGACCATAATTACTGAAAAAGTAGTTTAAAGTACAAAACACATCGGTCATGTATGGTGGCCTTAAGCAAATAGCAATAGCAATAGCAATAGCACTTAGACTTATATACCGCTTCCTAGTGCTTTACAGCCCTCTCTAAGCGGTTTACAGAGTTCAGCATATTGCCCCCAACACTCTGGGTCCTCATTTTACCCACCTCGGAAGGATGGAAGGCTGAGTCAACCTTGAGCCTGTGAGATTTGAGCAGCTGAACTGCTGAACTAGCAGTCAGCTGAAGTAGGTTGCAGTGCTGCTTTTAACCACTGCGCCACCTCCAAGCTCCTGAAAGACAATTTATTTATTTATTTATTTATAAGAGTTCTCATAGGCCGCCCAATCCCGTGGGACTCAGGGCGGCTTACAACAGAGATTAGAACTACACATTAAAATAGCATCTAAAAACATCATGTTACAATTTAAAAAACCATTCATACATGGGGGAGTCGTCTCTTCACCCCGCCTGCCAATGGTGTATATATAATTTTATTTATTTATTTATTTATTTGTTTGTTTGTTTGTTTGTTTATTTGTTTGTTTGTTTGTTTTGTCATGTACAGGATAGACATGTACAGGATAGTAGTTGTTTGTATAAACATAACATAAGTAAAAAGTACCGATAAAAGAGGACAATAGGACAGAAGGACAGGGACGGTAGGCACAGTGGTGCGCTTATGCACGCCCCTTACAGACCTCTTAGAAAAGGGAAGAGGTCGACTGTAGACAGTCTAAGGTTAAAGTTTTGGGGGTTTGGGGAAGAAACCACAGAGTCAGATAGCGCATTCCAGGCATTGATCACTCTGTTGCTGAAGTCGTATTTTCTGCAGTCGAGTTTGGAGTGGTTTACATTTAGTTTGAATCTATTACGTGCTTGTGTATTGTTGCGGTTGAAGCAGAAGTAGTCATTAACAGGAAGGACATTTTGATATATGATTTTGTGAACTACATTTAGATCAGATCAGAGTTCTTTAGAGGCTCTCCAGACTGAGAATGAAGACATTTGCAAAGATGCTCCACAAAAACATGGTGGCCTGCATGCTTTCTATCTCCGCAGCTGTTGGCAGCAGTGCAGTACAACAGAGGGGTTCCAAACATTTCCAAAGCAAAGGGCTAAATGTCCCATTTCAAAACCAAATCCTAAATGGCTCATTCGGAACTCAACAGAAGCGTTCTGATGTTGGGAATGGCCCATTTAAGACAAACAGTGACAAACTTCACTAGAAGCCATTTGATCATAAAATGAGCCGTTTTATCTTCCAACCATTCTGATGTTGGAACTTTTCTCCTAAACACCCAACTACCCCAATTTCTAGGCCCATCTTAGTCATGAAGCCAGCTGGGTGACTTTGGGTTAGTCATTCTCTCACAATCCTAGGAAGAAGAAGGCATTTGCAAACTTCTTCTGAAATCTTGTCAAGAAAACTGCAGGGACTTGTTCCGGCTGAGAGTCAACACTGACTTGAAGGCATTAGAAAAAGTAACTGTAAGGCCCAGTTAGAGCAAGGCTTGAGAAATGAAACTGGGCTATCTTCTGATGTATTATTCCTACTAGTAGTGCTTTGCTTTGTTTATATTAAGTTTGTTTGCTAATAATCCATAAATTTATAATTTGTTTATTATATTAAAAGTACCTAACATTTGCTAAGTGCTGGCCGGAGATTAAAACATGAGATAATCTCTGTACACACACTTATCATCTAAAAGTTACAACGGAATAGAAACAAAAAAGGAACTGCAAAAGGGGGGAAAAAAACCCTAAGCCACTGAGACTCATCAGGAATCATGTGGGTAATATTAGTTTGCACTTAGACTCAAAATATTGGATACCGAGAGCAATTCAGTACTAGAGACATAATATCAGCCAGTATCTAAAATATTCAGGAAGACCTTGAGCTAATCATGGAATCCAGTGGTCATGTTCAGGAGAATACAGAGGAACAGCAGAGGAAAATTTCAGTTACCATGAGATAGAATAACTGTATGTTTCGGTCAAGAAAAAGAGGTAAGCTTCCTAGCTGCTATATAGGACAGTGCCCTAGAACAGTTGGTCATTGAACTGACCAAAAGAGAGGTGACCCTGAACTTAATCCTAATCAGTTGCAGACTTTGAACAGGATGTGACAATTTTAAACTGACTGGAAACAGAAGAGATCATTGCTCTCAACGTAAATTCAAATTAACCCTAACCGGAACTGTTTACTCCCATTCTTTTCACACGATGTTCCCTCCTACCAGTTCTTAATGTTCCCTTTCTTCTTGGTACTCACTATTCTTATTTTATTTTATTTTATTTCGGAACAGTTATGAAACCAGGGATATTCTTGAAAAATAAAAAGGATATGGTTGGTGGATTTGATTTTTGCACTGCGTGAGCTTTAGATTTAAAATGAAACACCAGTTGGTCTAGAGAACTTTGGAGTGACTAAGGGGTATCTTTGAAGGAATTCTAATGTCATTGCAGTCTTCTTCTTTAAGTTTAGAACTGATCCCCCCCTTATTTGACTCTGCCTATATTAAATGTAGCACAAAGGCTAGCACACAATTTATGCCCTTTCTGAAGATGTGAGTGTGAATGAGTGGGTTGCTAGGTAAAGCTAATAAATAACTGTCATGGGTCAAAAACAACAATAAAAACAACAGCACTTTCAAAGTTAGAATAGAATAGAATAGAATTCTTTATTGGCCAAGTGTGATTGGACACACAAGGAATTTGTCTTTGGTGCATATGCTCTCAGTGTACATAAAAGAAAAGATACATTTGTCAAGAATCATGAGGTACAACACTTAATGATTGTCATAGGGTACAAATAAGCAATCAGGAAACAATCAATATTAATATAAATCGTAAGGATACAAGCAACAAGTTACAGTCATACAGTCATAAGTGGGAAGAGATGGGTGATAGGAACGATGAAAAGACTAATAGTAATAGTAACGCAGCCTTAGTGAATAGTTTGACAGTGGTGAGGGAATTATTTGTTTAGTAGAGTGATGGCGTTCGGGGAAAAACTGTTCTTGTGTCTAGTTGTCTTGGTGTGCAGTGCTCTATAGCGTCGTTTTGAGGATAGGAGTTGAAACAATTTATGTTCAGGATGCGAGGGGTCAGTAAATATTTTCATGGCCAGGAAAGGAATTAATACTTTCATCACCGGATTATTTGATTTTCCTGCATATTGAAGTGCTGATGTGATACTCTTCCAATGAGTCCTTAATTTTCCAGCCCAGCAAAAAGCTGATTCATACACTTGTTTCCATATCCTGCTTTTACAAGGCTGAGTCACCATGATAATTTTGGATCCCAGTCCAAGGTATTTATCACTATGAGCCTAGCTTCTGTGTATCTTCAATACTGCTGGGATTCATGAATAAGGGATCGGAGTAAGAGAAATTTGCTACTTTACAATGATTCTCTAATCATGTTTACCCAACTCATGGTTATGCATATTTACTCACATCTACTGTGTTTGTATGTTTGTTTGTATGTTTGTATGTTTGTATGTTTATTTAATTTATATTGCTGCCTATTTGCCCATGGCGACTCAAGGCGGCTTACAGAATATAAAACCACATTTAAAACAATAAAACTAATAAAAAGAATCAAATAAATTAATATACTAGAATATAATAAAATCAACCCCAACCCCCCTCCCCCGTGCCCTCGCGACAGCAGATCACACGAGCCATTTAATGGGCTCCATCCCGCTCTGGGTTCCCAGAGTTAAATGAACCTTAATAAGAACACTGCAGATTAGAGTCCGAAATACATTTACTTTTGCCCCTACCGGTAGATAGATAACAGGGGTTCAAGAACTGCAAATAGGTTTTAACATCCGGCTTATGAATAGGAAACTTGGTGCCTACTCACCAAGCCCATTCAGCATAGTCAATGACTACAATCTATGAGTATGGCCGTTCTGGACAATGAGGAATCCTTGGTGCTCTCTGAGCTGGGTTATTTTCTTGCAGATGTTTCATTACCCAAACTAGGTAACTTCATCAGTACTAAACCATTAGCACTGATGATGTTACCTAGTTTAAGTAATGAAATGACTGCAAGTAAACAATCAAGCTCAGAGTACCAAGGACCCCTCATTTCAACCCTCAGCTACAAATATTCTCCTTTACTGGCAATGGAAAATGCCTGGTTGTCTATCTTTAACCTAGTTGCTAAGTCAATGGGCAAAGATAGTCTTGGCAATGGTTGAGTTAGGCAGCTTTCCATCTTGCACTAAACTGGAGGGAATGCCAGACTTATTTGGTACATTCTCCATAATTCTGCAGAGAGCCAGTTTGGTCTGGTGGTGAAGGCCCCCAGAAACCATGAGTTCAAGTCCAGCTTTAGCCATGAAAGTTATCTGGGTGAACTCTCTCTCTCTCCTCAGCCCAACTCATCTCACAGAGTTGTCACTGTGGGGAAAATAGGAGGAAGAAGGAGCATTAGATATGTATGCTTACATCCTTGAGTTGTTTATATAAAAAATAATAAAGGTAGGGTATAAATTAAATAAATAAATCCTGATGCCATTTCCAGTTTGAGGTCATATTTTAACATACTTATTTTCTTACTGTTCAATCTTTTGTTTAACCAGGCTGTAAGCTGCCCAGAGCTGCCTGACAGAGAGACGGATGGTGAATAAATTTTATCAATCAATCATTTTGATGATACAAAATACATTTTTATTTTGAGGCAATATTAAAAAGAAGAAAAATACTTTTGTGTTATGGTTAAAGTGACCAGATTTTTTTTTTAAGCGGGACATTGGCGGGGGGGCCCCGCCTGGACGCCGTCATTTGAGTTTTGCCCTCTGCGCATGCGCAGAAGGCAAAAGATGCTAATGTCGGCGTCCAGGTGGGTGGGGGGGGAGGCGGGAGGCTTTTCCTCGCCTCCCGCCTCCCCTTCGGGAGCCGGCAGTAGCTTGGCAAGATCGCTCCCAAGAAGCGGCTCCTCCCCCCCGCAAAGAGCAGAGACAGGCTGGCCTGGCTCCGGCACCTTTCCTCCCCAGGAATCCTTTCCCGGGTCTGCCACACGGGGGGGGGGGAAGGAGCGGAGGCATGGGGCACCCACCGGACACCACCCCAGAGAGGAGACCCGGCCCAGACGCAGCAGAGACGAGCCCCGGCCATGGCATTGGTAAAGGCTGCGATGAAGGGGTGGTGGTCTGGCCTGGAGGAAAAGCTGGCTGACGGCGCAGGAAAAATCCTTCCTGGCCCTTGCCAGCCGGGCCTGGTCTTCTCTCCTGGGCGGCGTCCGGCGGGTGCCCCACGCCTCCGCTCCTCCCCCCCGTGTGGCAGACCCGGGAAAGGATTCCTGGGGAGGAAAGGAGCCGGAGCCAGGCCAACCTGTCTCTGCTCTCTGCGGGGGGGGGGGGGAGTGCCCGAGATTCAAAGAGTGAATGACATGCGGGAGGCGGGGAGGAAGCTGGGCGGGGCCTGGCTCGGCTGCTGAAAGAGTCCCTGGACATTGCTGGGAATCACCCTGGGGAGAGGAAGAGAGAAAAAAAAGGTGCGGGCGGGAATGTGGATGAGGCGCTTCCTTTCCTTTCGCTGGAAGCGGCATTGATGTGAAGAAACATCCCGGCTCTGATTTTTTTTTTACACCGGCCGCAGATTTCTGTGTGGGAGACATCCGGTCAGAAGGCATCGTTTCAAAAAACGGGACTTTTTTGAAACGATGCGGGACGCGGGACAATTGGCTTAAAATCGGGTCTGTCCCGCCAAAAGCGGGACGTCTGGTCACCTTAGTTATGGTGGACATCTGATGATTTTAGGGAGACATTCATTCAGTTTTCTTGATGACTTTATGGAAGCGGTTTGCCACCTCCCATTTCCGCTGGCTAAACATTGTTTTTGTTGCCGTGATGTACTGACACTTCAGCAACTCATGATTTACCTCAAGGGGGAGAGTAGGTTGGAAATAAGGTAAAAGTGTCCCCTCTTTATTTACAACACTGATTATCTTCTTTAACAGCCTGATAATCTGAGGTCACTGTCTTCTGTCCATGTTCCTTGGCAAATTTGCACAGAACTCATGGTAAAAGGTAGCTAGCTAGATGCTAGGCTTTGCTTATCTCTGCAATTGTAAAGGAACAGGAGTGGACAATTAATTTTCTCAAGAGCCTATGAGAAACTAGGATTGTTGTGGAGGTCCAGCGGTGCCTCACCCTGTCCGCCGCCACCACCCTATCCCGTCCACCACTGCCCCACCTGCGCCCTGCTCCCTGCTACTGCTCCATCCCCTGCTGCCACCACTATCACCGTAGGCCAAACAGAGATAGCCAAAGGGCTGGATATGGCCTGTGAGCCATAAAATACCCAGGCCTGTGGTGGGATGAAGTCTGGATTTCCAGGAGGAAAGGGCTGCATTCCAGAGGTCCAAGAGGCAGCAAAGCTTTGATAGTTTAGTTGGGAGAAAGAGAGTTAAGATGGTTCCTCCCTAGCTATTCTTTTTTTTTTAAAGAATTTTTTTATTTTTTCACCATCTTTACATAAACATCCATACCTATACAATAATATCAAAACATACATAATTATACATTTCTGTCCAAAATGCCATAAACAAATATCCTAAATTTGCACCTTTTGTACTTTATCTCCCTTCTGTTTTCCTTCTATATTTCATACTACTATCCTCCCTCTATCTCCCTCTCTTCCCTCTACCTTCTTTCTCCCTCTCTCCCTTTTTCCTACTTCCCTCCTCCCCCTCTCCCCTTCCTTTCTGCTTCCTCTTCCTCCCTCTTATCCTTCCCTGAGTACCTCTAATAATCCATTTTATAGTTAACGGACGAGCAATTCAAAACCCTAACTAACTAACCTAACCCTAACTAAACCTCCCTAACAATTCTGAGAATATATCTTTAATGTTGCAAGTAGTTCCTTCAGTTTGCTAAGATTTCTGCCTACAGGCAAGGAACAATAAAGGAAACTGCTCAGAAGTAATTCTATATGTCTTTCTTGGTTCTTGGGGCCTGACAGCAGTGTATTTCCTATAAGTAAATCTCCTTTCCATATGCTTTACTAAGCCTCAATGGCATCATATTCCTACCATCAAGCATGCTCACATGAACATTCAACTTCCAACCTTATTTTTTTTTACCTCACAGTCTAGTCTACAGCCTTGGGACTGATGATCTCTCACTCAAATACTAACCAGGGCCAACCCTACCTATCTTCAAAGTCCAGAATGAGAATCCTAGGTCCTCTCCTGTCAAGAGAAGGTCACTAATAAGTGCTACCAACGTTAGAAGTACTCTTGTACTTCTAAACCATAATTAATGACCACAGCAGGTAATTTTGCAGTTTATTGACTCCTTTGGGAGGGTTGCATTGTTTTCATTACTAGGTTTTATCATGACAGAGCTATCCTAAGAAAATGAGGATCAGGGCTGCGGAAATTATTCGCAAGGCATGCTTCAGACCTCATGCTAATACTGTTAAAGCACTGAATCTTTTCTCAGGCATTCCAGTGAACCTAAGAAAAAAATTGCTGCTGCTTTCCAAATTTTATGAACTCTTAATTGGTTGGATTCCCTACAGCAGCATTGTCCTTTTTGCAGACTGGCCTGTCATCCTGAAGAAATTCAGGCTGCTTTAACAAATAATAGAGACACGTTTGCCCAAAGTTCAAAGCACTTCTTCTGAATCATTCTTCCTCATAAAGATGAACTGTTAGTGCCCAAGTTTGTTTGTAAAGCTTCAGCAGGTAGGAGTTCCTGGCTGATTTTTATCTGGATTAGAAAGATAAATAGGATTAAGCCTGATTAGTGCTTGGATGGGATACATCCAGGAAACACAGTGTTGTATAGTTCTAAGCTAGACTGGAAAGTTGAGAAAACATCTGGAAGAAGGAAGTGGCAATCCATTCCTATGCCAAGAAAAATGTACGGGTAACCTAAAGGAAATTATATATTAGTTCTCCTTCCTCCTCCTCCTCCTCCTCCTCTCCTCCTCCTCCTCCTCCTCCTTTTCTCCTCCTCCTCCTCCTCCTCCTTTTCTTCTCCTCCTCCTCCTTCTCCACCACCACCACCACTTCAGGTGTTCTGGTTCTTACACTTCTGGCAGTCTCAACCTTTGTTATTTCATGCCACTTTAATGTGTCTTTAATGTCTCTCCATCTTCTTCTGGATCTGCCTCATGTTTTTTGGCCTTCTCCTCTTTTTGTATATGCTTTCTATCAGTAGTGGGTTCTAAAACCCGTTGCTCCCGGTTCGCACGCCGCTTCTGCACATGCGCAGAAGCGTCCCGGGTGGGTGGGTGGAGCCTCCCGCCACCACCACTACCAGTTCGCAGAACCGGGCCGAACTGGGAGCAACCCACTGCTGCTTTGTATGGAATAGAATCCCAAGATGTTCTCTCCAGGTGAGCAAACCACTTAACTTGCTGATTTTGTATGTAGTTTAAGATTGGTTCTATTCCAATTCTTATATTAGTTTGCTTTCAAATTAGGCTAGGGACACTGAGGGAATTCTTTCTGTGAAATTTACATTCCCTCTGGGACAATCTCTCAGTGAACAAGGCTGAGTCCAAGGGGGAAGTAGGATGTCAAGAAAAAGGTAAACCCACCTGGCCTTCCAGAAGAGTGTGAACCCTTGGCTCTGCCAATATGCGTGGGGATTGAAGAACAGCACACAACCCTGAGGGTGGTTGGTGGCTTGAAGGTACTCTGTCCACCTCTTCATCTTTGGTTCAGCTTGTAATTTTGTTTTTACTTCTGTTTTTAACTGTATGTGGTTTTACATTTTTTAACTGTAAATCACCCAGAGTCACTTAGATAGTGAGATGGGCAGTGTCTAATTGAAAAAAAAAACCCACCACAGAATAAAATCAAAACTAATTGAAGTCTCTCTCCCTCTCCCTCTCCCTCTCCCTCTCCCTCTCCCTCCCTCCCTCCCTCTCTCTCATCTATCTATCTATCTATCTATCTATCTATCTATCTATCTATCTATCTATCTATCTATCTATCTATCTATCATCCATCCATCCATCCATCCATCCATCCATCCATCCATCTATCTATCTATTAAATTTATATGCCACCCCTTATATATTTTAAATATTTTTTTAAAAAAAATAATTAAAAATTTTCTTAATATAAAATAGAAATGACAATAATATAAAAGGGAAGGAATGGGATAGACAACATAGAGCAAAGGTACAGGAAAAATAATTTACATTGACTGGTTCCTAATATGATTTGATTGCTTATTTGTACCTGGGCTATCATTAAGTGTTGTACCTCATGATTCTTGACGAACGTATCTTTTCTTTTATGTACACTGAGAGCATATGCACCAAAGACAAATTCCTTGTATGTCCAATCACACTTGGCCAATAAAGAATTCTATTCTATTCTATAACCAACACTTTGAACTGAACCCAGAAGCAAACAACCATCAGTGCAGCTCATGGACCCCTAAGACTGTCCATGTGTTCTATGCCAGCTGTAGCTTCTGAATACTCTTCAAGGGTACTTGAACTTCAAAAGAGACCACAAAGTGAACTTTGGACTCTCCATTGTCCAATCAACTGGTTGTCTATAATCTGACTGGCCAAAGCAAACAGAAGATGCTCACTTTGGGATTGGGTAATTGAGCAGGCAGCTTTCATACCCCCAGTTATGGTTATCTTTTGGCTTCTACTGCCTGTTTTGTGGGGAGGAAATCTTTCTGGGGTCCAGTGCAACATCCTATGTTGCAGGCCCCTCCCCCTTTGTTTGATAGATGGACATGCTTTCGAACAATGCAAAGGACTATACCTATCCTCTTCCCCCCCCTCCTTCTTTTCTAAGGCTGCTGGGTGGATCATTCTTGGAAATAAAGAAAGTTGCCAACCAATCCCGTTACAGGAAATAAATCACTTCTTTGTTAATGAAGAGTATGGACAAGCTTCAAGGGATTTAAATGCAGGCACATTGCTGTCCATGGGCATCATGCCATTCTCTTTTTCTCTTTCATCTCCTTGCTTCAACACACGTAGACATTTACCTGCAGCGCCCTCGATAGATGAATGTTACTAATTAATGCCCGGTTGGAAAATGAAAGGGAATGTGCTACCTCCAATTTCTTGCAGAAGGGCACGTTGACTTGGCTTATGTCATTGATGGATTTGAATTTGCCATAGTTTTGACAGGCCCCATTGTGGATAAGAACTAGAATACAATGGGATCTGGCCATCTGGCTGGTTTTCAGCTCAGACAGCAGGAAAACGTCAAGACATGGGTCTGTTCTCTAGTTCATTTTAATTACTGAAAACAGCAAGAGGCAGATATCTATTTGAGGTTGGTACAACATCACGTGGGGAAGTTTTTTTCCTCCATTTCAGGGAGCCTTGAATGACGATTATTATTTAGATCAGTTCCAATTGGGTTTCACACCCTGCTTTGGGATGGACGGAGTCTGTGCGGCCCAGAAAAAGGTTCTGCATGAAATTATGGAAAGGAAAATTGCCAATGTGATGGTTTTCCTTCATCAACTGGCCTACAGAGTAGTCTCAAAGGTGCTTTTTCAAGAGGCAACTGGACTTTCTTGTTCTTTTAAGACGTTTTGCTCAGGGGCGGGTTCCTAATTTTTTTACTACCACTCTGTGGGCGTGGCTTATTTTGTGGGTGTGGCTTGCCAGCCATGTGACCGGGTGGGCGTGGCTTGATGGCCATGTGACCGGGTGGGCGTGGCTTCTCAGACTGCTGAAGGGAGGGGAACTGAAATAGGTCTTGCTGCCCATTCCCCCTCCCCTCAGCAGCTTGAGAAGCCTTGAACGTGTGAAAATGCCTAGGATCATCACCACGCATTCGTGGCTTCTCGGACTGCTTGAAGGGAGGGGAATGGAGATAGCTCCTGCCATCCATTCTTCCAGCGTCTCGCGCGCTCCCTCAGCCATCCTCCCCTGCTTGGACTCACTGTGGGGTAGGAAGGCAGCGCATGCGCAGTGCCGGAAGCTCAGCTTCTGGGCATGCGCAGAAGAAAACTTTTTTAAAAAATTAAAAAAACAATTAAAAAATGGCGTCGCCCAGGCACAGGCAACCAACTGTGACGTCACCAGTGGGCCACTACCGGTGCTATACAGTGGACCGCACCGGTAGGAACCCACCACTGGTTTCGCTTCTCATCCAAGAAGCTTCTTCAGCTCTGACTGGATGGTGGGGAATGGAAGGATTTATACTCCTTGCAGACAGCATGTCATTTTAGAGAGTCGTTGGAGTTTGGACCATAGACATTTAGCTATGCACTTTGGGATGAACACGCTTTGAATGGTGCCGGAGTATGAACGGTTTTCCAGAAAAACTTGCAGGCTACAGGAAAGAGGTATTAAAGAGGCCAGCTAAGGCTCCAACCTCCAAGTGGCCTCAACGATTCTCTAAATGAATTCAGATGACCAGCTATCTGCAAGGAATATAAATCCTCCCATTCCCCATCATCCAGTCAGAGCTGAAGAAGTTTCTTGGATGAGAAGTGAAACATCTTCAAAGAAAAACCAGAAAGTCCATTTGCCTCTTTAAAAAGCACCTTTGGGACAATTATGACCTTGATGACTGAGAATCTCTGTAGGCATTTGGCCTACAGCTCAAAAAAATAGTTGCTCACCTTTGCTTTAATTGAATTAGGACAATGTACTTAAAATGTAACTGTTAAAAAAAAAGATTAGGATTATAATAATAATGCCTCAGCAAGATGGCAGCAGCTGGTTACAGGTGGTCTTTGACTTATGACCATTCATTTAATGACCCATCAAAGTTATGATGGCACTGAAAAAAACAACCACAGCTGGTTACAAGTGGCACTGACTTATGATCGGTCCTTGCACTTAAAATTATCACAGCAACCCTAGATTCACATGTTCCAAATTTGGGTGCTTGGCAATAGGCATGTATTCATGATCTTTTAGTATCCCAGACCCAGAGTCATGTGATCACCATTTGAAATCTTCCCCTGGGCGGGGGGCTTCTGACAAGAAAGTCAAGGTGGGGAACTGGGTTTGCTGGACTGTGTGATTTGCTTAATGACCATGGCAAACGGAATAAATTTGAGCGTGACTCACTCACTGACTGCATCGCTTAGTGACGGAAGTTCTGGTCCCAATTGTAGTCACGAATTGAGGACTACCTGTATTTGGGCTTATAAAATAATCAGGGATTGTCTGGTTAATATTTGGATGGGAGACCACTAGGAAACAAGAGGCTGGTAAAACAGATGCTGAAAAATATCCCAGAAAATTTGTTTTACTCTTAGCAAGCAAACTGCAGTGACGTGTCCTTAAAATCACCAGGAGCCTCATATAACTTCAAGGAAAGTTATCCTGTTTAATAAAGTTACATAAACAACCATGTATGCATATCAATATTTTATTTTATCTCCATGAGAAGTGGATATTGAAAAAGGTTAAGTGGATTGGGGGGGATTAATGTTAAGGCATATGGTAAGCAATAAGCCAATATTTACAGGAATCTTGTAGATGTAAACATGAGGAAAGATGACAACTCATAACTGTTAAAAGGGGGAAATAGAAATTCCATTGATTTTGCAAAAAATATTGATGGCAGGGAATCCCAACAACAAAGAGAAAGCTAAATTTTTGAGGATTTGGTATCTCTTCAGCGGTGATTACAATGAAAATCTAAGTAAGAGCTCAGAGGCCTTGTAATTTATAACAGAGAGGTATGGCTTCTTAGCTTGGCTATGTATGGAAAAAGTTATTGGGTATTTTTTAAAAAGTTATTGAGTATTAAAAAGAGGCCTAGCATGTACTGTGTGATACTTTCATTCTCCCAAAGCCTCTGATCTACGGTAACCGGAGATTGTATGAAGCTGCTGATTTTATGGCAAAGCTTCTGCAAAATTTATGGTACTCTTTGCCCTGTTTGACTCATGGCGGAACTGGACATGCCTGTCACTAGGGCTATAATTCCTTATATAGTCCCCACACTCAACCCATAAGGGGAGGAGGCCGTGATCTCTAGTGAAGACCACATTCGCAGCTAGAATCCAGTCGCACTAATAACCTTTCCTATGGATGTCATGCAAATTCACAGGACAGATTCCCAGCAGGTCATGTCCACTCAAGAAGTGATTAATGAAGACATTAATACAATTGAGAGAGTCCAGAAATATTTCACAAGAAGAGTCCTCCACTCCTCTGCTCGCAATAAAATACCTTATTCCACCAGACTTGAAATATTGGGATTAGACAATTTAGAACTACGTGGCCTCCAATCTGATCTAAATGTAGTTCATAAAATCATATATCAAAAAGTCCTTCCTGTCAATGATTACTTCAGCTTCAACCACAACAATACATGAGCACATAATAGATTCAAACTTAATGTAAACCGCTCGAAACTCGACTGCAGAAAATACGACTTCAGCAACAGAGTGATCAATGCCTGGAATGCACTACCTGACTCTGTGGTTTCTTCCTCAAACCCCAAAAACTTTAACCTTAGACCCGTGATGGCGAACCTATGGCACGGGTGCCACAGGTGGCACGCAGAGCCATATCTGCTGGCACGCGAGCTGTTGCCCTAGCTCAGGTCCAGCGTGCATGTGGGTGCCCGCCAGCTGATTTTTGGCTCGCACAGAGGCTCTGGGAGGGCATTTTTGGCCTCCAGAGGGCCTCCAGGGTGGCAGGGGAGGGCGTTTTTGCCCTCCCCAAGCTCCAAGAAAGCCTCTAGAGCCTGGGGAGGGCAAAAAATGGGCCTACCAGATCCACCGGAAGTCAGGAAATGGGGGAGCAGGGGTGCGTGGGGGAGCATTGAATATGGGTGTGGGCACGCGCACGCATGCAATAGCGCGCGTGTGCACTATTTTGGCACCCGAGGAAAAAAAGGTTCGCCATCACTGCCTTAGACTGTCTACAGTTGATCTCACCCCATTCCTAAGAGGTCTGCATAAGCGCACCACTGTGCCTACCGTCCCTGTCCTACTGTCCTCTATTATTGGTACTTTTTACTTATGTTATGTTTATACAAACAACTACTATCCAAATAAATAAATAAATAAATAAATAAATAAATAAATAAATAAATAAATAAATAAATAAATAAATAAATAAATAAATAAATAAATAAATAAATAAAGTGGGCACTTTATTCTTAAGCCTGTTGTTCAGGCCCTACTGAATGGACCCTATATAGTCCATTTTCTTGAGTTTACGCGACAGCCCGAGCTCTCCCCGCTATAACCACCGGGACGGAACACCACCATCGGGTTGATAAAGTTAAGGCTGTAGTCTAGTCCGTGGCTCGGTGGGTCTGAAAGAAACCGGGCGTGCGCCTTTACTTCGAGCATCTCACGTCTCCGTTTGCAGGCAGTTGAGTTGAACGAGAATGGAAACGGGCAGGCTCGGGTCCGGGTGTCCGGCTGTGTGTGTGTGTGCGTGCTCGCGCGCGGGTGTCCGGCTGTGTGTGTGTGTGATACACACACACACACACACACACAGACACAGAGTATATATATCATATATATTGTAGGTGGTGTCAGGGGTATGTCGCCCCCTCCCGCCCTGCTTTTCCCTCCCTCCCTCTCTCCCTCTCTGGCCTTGCCTCTCCCTCCCTTCCTCTCTCCCCGCCCGTTCCTTCTCAGCTGATTACTCCCCCCCCTTCATCCTTTCCCACAGTAGCTTCTAATCGAGACTGTATGGTATGTGGGCTGGTCACAAACCCCATGTGGTCCGACATCATTGACATGGCGGAATCCCCCTCCGAACCCGCCTGGTAGTTATTCCAGCTCGCTCAGTCTCTCCAGCCAGGCGGGGATTTATCGGACTGCCGGTCGCCTCCCTTCCCTTCCCTTCCTTCCGAAGGACAGACAGGGCATTTCTCCTCGCGAGCAATTCCCCCCCGTTTCCAACCCCAAGGTAAGACCCCTTCTCGCAACCCGCCGCCTTTTCTACGCGCCTGGAAAAAGCTGGAGAGGGAGGGAGGGGGAAAATATGCCCTGCGTGAAAACGGATTTCTATCTGCCGCTCGTCTCCCACCCACTCACTCCCCCCCCAACAACCCACGACCCCCCATTCCACGGTCCCTTGGAAAAATGCAAACGAGACGCTTCCGATTGCAAGAATCCTCGGTGGGGAGCTTTGCCAAAGGCTTCTTCTCAGCTTTTTCCAAAGTGTGCATACGTGTGTATGTTGGGGCGGGGGGGGGGTTTCTTTGGAAATATCGCGTCGTTCTTTTTTTTTTTTCCTTCTCTCTTCCCGATCCGGGTTCCTTTTGTTTTCCGAGTGCGAAAAATCTCCCGAGTAGGAACCGGGATCGGGGTTCGGTGGTTTTTTTTTTTGGGTGGGGGGACAACAAGAAGTAAAGATCGCCGTAGTCTAAATTGGGAGAAGACTTGGGAAGTTGAATCGGGGGGAACCCCGCAGGAGGTGAAGCCCCAAGTTATTATTATTATTATTTTGAGTTGTTCCATTTTATTTTATTATTATTTTTTGTGGGGAGGGGGAATTGAGGTGGGGAGATAAAACTCCTGCCGGCGCCTTTGAAATCTGCCCGGTCCATTTCTTTCCCCGCGTTTCATACTTTCCTGCTTACTTCCATTTCTCAGCCTCGAGAGCCTTGATTCTTTGCCCTGCTATATTATTATTATTATTGTTATTGTTATTCTTTTTTTAAAGGGGAAACTGAGAGAGAGAGAGAGAGAGAGAGAGAGAGAGAGAGAGAGAGAGAGAGAGAGAGAGAGAGAGAGAGAGAGAGAGGTGAAGGGGGAAAGGAAGAAGTGGCTCGATCGCAGCGGCGTCCATGGCTCGGGCTGCCCCGGCCAGGGGGAAGGAGGTGGGGGGAGAGAAGTAGGGATCGGCTCAGTTTCCGCTCGGAGCCGCCGAAGTTGACCCGGCTGTTGGGCGAGGGAAGAGGAGCCGAGGGCGATGCTGAGGGTCAGAGGCGGGGGATGCGCTGGGTAACCCTGAAGGCTGCGGAGGGAAGGGAGGGAGGGAGGGGACGGGCTGCTCCGCGCCTGGCGGGGCTCTTTGGGAAGGAAACCCGCGTCGAGGGCTGAGATCGGCGGGGAGGGCTTCCCTCCGCGTTGGGCGGGTGCGGAGAGTCCCGCTCCATCCTATCCTAGCAATCCAGACAGACTCCGGTCGGCTTTCCCGGGAGGTTGGAGCGCGGCGGTCAAACTATGACACCCCCCCCCCCACACACACACACCTTCCACGTCCTCTGTCGGGCCCCCGATTTGCCTCCTTTCCCCAAAAGGAAAGGAGCGCCATACCAGGGCAAGGCGGGTTCTCGCTCGGGCGGAGCTGGGGAAGCGGAGCATGGGCTTTGTCGTCCCCATGTTCCCTTCCCACCCATCCGCCCCCTCACATACCCCCTCCTTCTCCCCCTCCTCCCCCAAGAGTAGGTAAGGGCAGAATCAGCCGGTTGAAGGAAGGAAGCCGAGGGGGTAGGGTGGGGGGTCGCTTCGAGGGTCTTTTCCACCCGCAGCGTAGCGTCGAACCGGGCTGGGCGGCGGGGAAGGCTGGAGGGGTCATTCAGGTGGAAGCGATGCAGCCAGCTCTCCTCCCTGCGGTCGCGAGAAAGCTGGAGTTAAAAAAAATTTTCAAAAAAAAATTCCTACCCCCCCGCCCCTGCCCCCCCCCCCGTTTTGGCACAAGGTCTCTGTCTAGGGACACGTTGGAGAAAGCGATGGAAAGACGCAGCCTGTCCTCCAGGGCTCCTCCCGTTCTCACTGACGCCAAAAAGTGAAGAAAGATTTTCTGGAAACTTTTGATTTCCTTTGCCAAACGCACAGCAACCCCCCCCCCCCACCCCAATAATAGCACACTGCCAGGAAACGGAATGCTGGCTGATATTATTATGATGATGGTTGGTCGGCCAGATGTTTAGACTGGATTTGGCATTTTTTTGTCCTTATGGAGACCTTCTCAAGGACCCAGGATGGACAGGCAGGCAGGCTGTGGTTTGAAGGCCTTCAAACTATCTTTGCAGAATGGCAAAACTGTTCCAAGGCTGCCTTTTGCGATTGACTGATGGTGATTTTGTCAATGCCAATGGTGTGTCATCAGTGCTCCAGATGTTATTGATATTATTATTATGATTATTATTCTACTTTCCAAGGCCAGCCTTTTGTTTCCCCCTCCACTTTTAAATGCTAAACTTTATTGGCAAAATAAAAGATGCATGTTTCGGTAATGCCAATCAAAGAGGAATTCATTCTAGTGAAAGTAGAACTTTTTCTCGGTAGCTACAATCTATGTTCCCTTCTAGATCCCCCACATCCCTACCCCATTTTGATGGCTGATTCAGTGGAATAGCCTCTTGGTTGGAAAGGGTAGAGCAGGGGTCTGTAACTTTAAACACTCAAAGAGCCATTTGGACCCATTCCCCACAGAAAACATGCCAGGCAAGGACTGACTGGGAGGGGAGGGGTGGGGACAGCCGGTGGTGGGATCAGCTGACAGGGAGCTGCAGCAGAGGTCTGAAAGAGCCGCATGTGGCTCCAGAGCCACGGGTTGCCAACCCCTGGGGTAGAGTCTACCCAGTAGATTCTCCTGGAGAGTTTGTGGGGAGAGGAGACTCATAGGTCAAGAATCCTTGGCAGGTTGGGTGCTTGTGTTGAAATCCACAGAAATGGATTTTTCCAGTTAACATCCAGTGTCATTTGGGGTGGCTCCAGGGGTGAAATGCTCCCGGTTCGCTTTTACCTGTCTGTCGTCAGTGAGCTGCTCGCACAGGTAGCGCGGTGCTCCTCCCACCCGCCGGGACACCGCCATTTGAGTTCTTTTACTCTCTGCGCATGCACAGAACGCTTTGTGCATGCGCAGAGGGTAAAATAACTCAAATGGCGCAGTCCCGGCGGGTGGGCGGAGCGCCGCGCTGCCTGCGCGATCGGCTCACCGACGACAGACAGGTAAAAACGAACCGGGAACATTTCACCCCTGGGTGGCCCCCTCCACCAGATACAAAGCTGCAGATACCCAGAATTGAACCTGCAACCTTCCGTTGTCTCCCACTGACTCAGCTCCACTTAAAAAAGATTCCTCCGCCTTGCTGTTTTTAAAGCACAAACAAATGCTAACAGAAATTAGCTTGGACTTTGGAAGGAGGTGGCATCAGTATGCTGATGGCATTTTGCTTGCCTTGTGTTTGGCCCAGAATCAGTGTCTGAGATCAGTAAGGGGTTGGGAGGGAGCCAGCCAACTAGCTGAGCTGATTGTGTAGTCAAATGGTGTCAGTCTGTTCTCCTTTCCTCCTGAATGAGTCGTCTTCAATTGGACACCTTCCAGATGTGCTGGATTAGAACTTGCATCAACTGATGGAGATCAAACTGGTGATCTGGAGATCCATCTTTGATACAGTTCTCAAAATGAAGCCCTCTGCAATGTGCTGGCTATGACTTCGCCTGGTCTGTGGAGTCCTTGGTGCTCTCTGAGCTTGGGTTGTTTTCTTGCAGATGTTTTACTACCAAAAACTAGGTAACATCAAACTTGACAACAGTTTGGTAATGAAATGTTTGCAAGAAAACAACCAAGCTCAGAAGGCACCAAGGACCCCAACAATTCAACCGTGAGCTACAAGGATTCTTTTCGCCTGGTCTGTCTATGCCAATTTGGATGGAGTAATCAGAATAGGGATGCGGTGGCTCAGTGGCTAAGACGCTAAGCGTCTTTAAATCAGAAAGGTCGGCAGTTCGGTGGTTCAAATCCCTAGCGCCGTGTAATGGAGTGAGCTCCCGTTACTTGTCCCAGCTTCTGCCAACCTAGCAGTTCGAAAGCATGTAAAAATGCAAGTAGAAAAAATAGGGACCACCTTTGGTGGGAAGGTAACAGCGTTCCGTGCGCCTTCGGCATTCAGTCATGCCGGCCACATGACCACGGAGACGTCTTCAGACAGCGCTGGCTCTTCGGCTTTGAAACGGAGATGAGCACCGCCCCCTAGAGTCGGGAACGACTAGTACATATGTGCGAGGGGAACCTTTACCTTTACCTTTAATCAGAATAGGGAGCCAGATGTTGCAGAATCTGTTCCGGAGATGAGGGATGCTGGGAAATGTAGTTGAGCAACATTGAGAAGGCCACAAAGTTCTCATTCTTGGATGGGATCCTAGTTGATGTGAGGCTGGCTTTGTCATAAACTTGAATTATTTCAAAGTAAGGCCTCCAAGTTACTTATTGATACTTTTTCAAAGAACTGAATGGCTTTAATGTCTTATGTGTGGGTGGCCATTAGTGTGTGTGTGTGGGGGGGATGTATTCCATATTTATTTTTGCTAAAGGAATGAAATTTCCGTGTTGTACTTATGATCTTTTAACAGCATTTGCAAGCGGTTAGAATTTTAAAGGCCTTCTCTGACTTTCTGGATAGTTTTTCCAGCATTGTATCATGACAATGATATAAAGAAATTTCCATGCATATTATTTGTAAAATATCTGTCCCTACACCTTACTTCCTTTTCTGCCAATTCATACAGGAATCCTCGATTTACGACAACAGCTGAGGCCAACATTTTTTGTTACTAAGCGAGATATTTGTTTAGTGAATTTTACCCCGTTTCACAGCCTTTCTTGCCACTGTTGTTAAGTGATTCACTGCAGTTGTTAAGTGATTAATGTGGTTGTTAAATGAATCTGGCTCCCCCAGATTCTCAGAGGGTCGTAAAAGGGGATCACATGATCCTAGGACACGGCAACCGGATGTATGAGTCAGTTGCCAAACATTTGAATTTTGATCACGTGACCGTGGGGGATGCTGCAACAGCCGTAAGTGTGAAAAACGGTCATAAGTCATTGTTTCAGTGCTGTTATAACTTTGAACCGTCACAAAATGAACTGTTCTAGGTTGAGGACTACCTGTACTTTCATAGACATGTATTTGCAATGACAGAGCAAGAGTCTTCAAATCCAATTGTCCAGGTTGTATTCCCATAATATGCCTCAGCTGAATTAACCATTTTTGTCATTTTGGAGGGGGTGGGGAATTGAACTGTCAATGGATTAAAGAAGCTGAATCTGCACATCATGCTCACTCCTGCCCCCTAAATAATAGTTTATAATTTATTGAATTGATATGCCGTCCAATTCCCCATGACTCTGGGAAGCTTACAAATTGTTAAAAATATTTTAAACAAGAAAACAACACAAAGCAAAAAGAAAGAAAAGAAAAGAAGAAAAGGAAAGGAAAGGAAAAGAAAAGAAAAGAAGAAAAGAAAGAAAAGAAAAGAAAAGAAAAAAGGAAAGGAGAGGAGGGAAGGGAAGGAAAGGAAAGGAAAGGAAAAAAGGAAAGGAAGGGAAGGGAAGAGAAGAGAAGAAAGAAAAGAAAGGAAAGGAAAGGAAAGGAAAGGAAAGGAAGGAAGGAAGGAAGGAAAGGAAGGAAGGAAGGAAGAAGGAAAGGAAAGGAAAGGAAGGAGAGAAGGGAAGGGAAGAAAAGAAAAGAAAAGAAAGGAGAGGAGAGGAGAAGAGAAGAGAAGAGAAAAGAAGAAAAGAAGAAAAGAAGAAAGAAAAGAAACAAAGATGGCATAGATAACAAGCCCTATGGGAACAAGGAAAAAAAAAGAAGAAAAAGGGAGCTTCAACCATTTGCCAAAGACCTGAATCAAGAAACAGACTTTTAGGGCCTTGGGGAGCTCTTCAAATCTTGATATGGAACCACATTCCAGAAAGGAGGCTTCTGTGCATTTTATTTCTAAGACATCTCTTCTGTAGCCTGTTTCCTTTTCTGCCAGTGTTTGAAATTAATCAAGCAATCCATGTTCTTTGAAGGTACCCATGAGATCTCTCTTTCACCTTGTTATGCATATTGTGTATATCTAGGAACCAAGGCCATTGGCTTCCCTGGAATTAATATGACATTATTTGCATGTTTAGTTGACATCTCTATCTATAGAGGCGGGGAAAAGGGCTCTATTTATTTCTTGGGTTGATTGAGAGAAAATTTAGTAACATTAATTCATTTAATTTTTCTTGAAGCATAGACAGATAACACAATCTCCTAGCACTTTCAAATGCTATGTATAAATGCTATTAGATTACTCTGTATGCAGGTAGGCAGAAGAACTGCAGGATGTAAGACGGGGAAATGAATTCTGTAGCCCCAGTATTTGACTCTAATTGTATCAGAAGGGCATGTTTCTAGTCCTTAGTGTGTGTTTGAAATTTCTGATCTCTTTAGTGAAATTTCTGAAATTTCTAATATTCAAATGCCATTCTTTATACTTCCTTACATCTAGTTAAAAAAACCCAAGAACTGTACAGCTCAGTAATAAAGTTTATGTTTGGATATACATTTACAGCCAGACAGCGTATAAGTCTGGACATGCAAATTAGCAGATTTACTGTAAGGCATCTTCCTATGTTTTTAAACATACAACAGAAATGCATGCAGAAGCCAGACCTTGGAGATTGCTATCTTTGTATTGTTTTTATATATACACTTCTGAATGTACAATGATCCTGATGCATCTCTGATTAAAGCAGTGAAAGAAAAAGTGGAATTATGTTGCTCCTCCAATCCACAGATAACAAACTAACTTGTATGATTGTTGGCTTCATTTGTAGAAGTGGTGTAATGCTTTGCTGCACTCACATCTCCTTCAGGGCATATATCAAAATAAGTTACTGTATTTATTCCTTGATTTTATTCTTTACCCAAATACTCTCTCTCTCTCTCTCTCTCTCTCTCTCTCTCTCTCTCTCTCTCTCTCTCTCTCTCTCTCTCTCTCTCTCTCTCTCTCTCTCTCCCCTTCCTCTCTCCCTCTCCCTCCGTCCCTCCATCCCTTTCCTCTATCCCTTCCTCCATCCCTTCCTCCATCCCTTCCTCCATCCATCCATCCATCTCTCTCTCTCTCTCTCTCTCTCTCTCTCTCTCTCTCTCTCTCTCTCTCTCTCTCTCTCTCTCTCTCTCTCTCTCTCTCCCCATCCATCCATCCATCCATCCATCCATCCATCCATCCATCCATCCATCCATCCATCCATCCATCTATCCATCTATCTATCTATCTATCTATCTATCTATCTATCTATCTATCTATCTATCTATCTATCTATCTATCTAATATATATTGGGGGGAGGTCAATTTGATGAAAAAGTAAGGAAGAAGGCATTGGCGGCCATACAGAAATACGGTACCATATGATTAGCCGATTTCTGGTTTTTGGTTTTTTTTTAATGTTTCCAGCACAGTTCGTGTCTGTGTTCTGTCATGAAAATTAGCCCCTTGCCATTTTTAAAATGGGTGAACTCATCTGCTGAGGTCATTGCTGGGATAGAAGATGATGAGCTGTTGCATTATAAAGTTTTCCAAGTTCATACATGAAATATTTTTAGCCTACATTGCCTTTATAACTTCTATTTCCTTTTGAGAAATTTGTTCTGTCTTGTTTAACGGGGGAAAAAAGCTGTCTCCTGCAGTTGAGCTTCTAATTGCAGTTTTAAGAAATGTGGTTGAATTCAGTTATACGTCTATATGCAGAGACCTTTATTTTAAGAATGCTGTCTTGTGGCGGGATTGGTTATTTTTCTTGCCTAGATTCTATCTATGTTACTTGATGCCCATTTGCATCATTAGTTGGCTAGAATTAATACAGTTCTTAGCCATAATGATTTATGTTCCATCTAATTGCCACTGTGGCAGGAATCACTGATCTTTGTAATGAATCTATCTTATATTATGTAAATTAAAAAAAACCTCCGACACTTGAATTAAAAAAGCAGGAGCTATTTAAAAAGCTTTGTTTTAAAAGTAAATACATCCAGACCTTCGTAAAGTGACTTTTGAACTGTTTTCCAGGAAACCCTGGGTCTTCTTGGAAGTTTATCAGCTGAACAGTGAGAATATTCCCTTAAAACTGTCTTGTCTAGGGCTGCTGATATTCTCCTGGAATGTGCAGTTACAAAGAGGGTTGACCTAAGATATTTGGAGGCCTCCAGCAGAATAGCAAATCACCCCTCACCCCACCCACCCACCTTCACAATCCACACTCCAGACCAGGTGCACAAATACCTGTGGCCAGTAAAATTAGTTTGGCATCAGAGGCAGAAGGTTTTTCCTGCTTCTCAAGCAGTAAAAATGCAACTATTGCAAATTCAGTATCGAACAAACAGCTGCCCCTTGTCACTGCAAACTAATGCTATTGCTCAAAAGCTGTGGCCGGAGATCTGCTTCTGAAAAAGCATGACTTTTACAGTAACGACAACAACAACAACAACAACAACAACAACAACAACAACAACAACAACAACAGAGTTGGAAGGGACCTTGGAGGTCTTCTAGTCCAACCCCCTGCCTAGGCAGGAAACCCTACACTACTTCAGGCAAATGGTTATCCAACATCTTCTTAAAAACTTCCAGTGTTGGAGCATTCACAGCTTCTGGAGGCAGGCTGTTCCACGGATTAATTGTTCTGTCAGGAAATTTCTCCTTAGTTCTAAGTTACTTCTCTCCTTGTTTAGTTTCCACCCATTGCTTCTTGTTCTACCCTCAGGTGCTTTGGAGAATAGTTTGACTCCCTCTTCTTTGTGGCAACCCCTGAGATATTGGAACACTGCTATCATGTCTCCCCTGATCCTTCTTTTCATTAAACTAGACATACCCAATTTCGGCAACCGTGCTTCATATGTTTTAGCCTCCAGTCCCCTAATCATCTTTGTTGCTCTTCTCTGCATTCTTTCTAGAGTTTTGACATCCTTTTTACATCGTGGTGACCAAAACTGAATGCAGTATTCCAAGTGTGGCCTTACCAAGGCATTATAAAGTGGTATTAACACTTCACGTGATCTTGATTCTATCCCTCTGTTAATGCAGCCTAGAACTGTGTTGGCTTTTTTGGCAGCTGCTGCACACTGCTGGCTCATATTTAAATGGTTGTCCACTAGGACTCCAAGATCCCTCTCACAGTTACTACTGTTGAGCAAGGTACCACATATACTGTACCTGTGCACTTTGTTTTTCTTGCCTAAATGTAGAACCTTAATTTTTTCACCATTGAATTTCATTTTGTTTAATAGCGCCCAATGTTCAAGTCTGTCATTTGATTTATGCTGTCAGTGATTTATGCTGTTGGAGGGCGGAGTTAAATGTGTCATCGGCTTCAAATCTCTATGTTGCCATAAACAATTTAGCCCAGCCCTCTTTAAATTATCTTGAATTTTATCAGGCGCTGACTTATATTTGAACTTTCCTCCACTAGATTTTTGTGTATGGGCATGAGCAATTTTTTTTTAATTGTCATTTAATCTATAGTCCAGATTCTTTGTGCCTAACAGTTTAGGTCTGGTTAGCAGTTGCTCTAGGATCCTTGGAAAACAAGCTGATGAGGCAAGGATTCAGTGAAGGTGGAAAATGAGAAACCCTTCTCAATTTTCAACTTAAGTAGCTGCTTTGGAGCTACTTAATATGGAGAAAGCCATATTTTATAGATATACCACAAAGTTGTTAGGATAGTAAGTTTTTTTTTTTGCCTGTGGCCATATTACAAAGTCTTTATCATATAGTTTTGGTGGGCTTCATCTAAAAGTGTTCTAAGATGTGAGGGATAATACTGGAATTAATATAGCCTTGTTGATAAAGGTCAAAAGTGTTTGCTTGTAAGGTGAACAGATTTTTTTTCCTCCCTAAATAATTACTTTTGAAGTAAGCAGGATCCTGTACATTCTCTTCTCTATCTGTGGATTTCACCCAGAAGATGGTGGCATTCTTGCTTCCGTCTTCATTGGCAACCATCCTTTTTATATGAAGGACGATGAAAAGCAGAATAGGAAATTCGCCCTGGCCAACTCGCCACAGGCAACTTACCACCGGACACCTCGCTGTGGCCAATTTGCTGCAGGGCAACTCGCCAAAGGACGATTCAACAATTCAATTTAAATAATTAAAATGTATTTTAATTATTGTCATTCACATTTCATTCTGTCCCTCCTTTTGCATCCATTCCTTAATGATTCCATTCCACCATTTCTTCGATATTAGTGTAACTCTTGTCCCACTGCAAATGGGCCATGGCGAGTTGGCTGTGGCACGTTGGCTGTGGTGAGTTGGCAGTGGCAAGTTGGCCCCAACAAATGTCTGCAGTGAGTTGTCCTAGACCCATGAGAAGAGGACCATGCCAGCACATTTTCATCCTGTTCCTTCCTGAATGTGGGTGGATTGTTGCATAATTTCTTAGTGACTAAACAGGATTAGAAGATCTAAGCATATTTTCTGGGGGAAAAGCTGTTAGGAAAGTTATTCCAGCATCATTATATAGAGATGTATATTTGTTGAGCTCAACTTGCTTGAGCTGTGGTGATGGAAAAGGCTCCTGTGCATTCCTTGGACAGCAAAGATGACAAGCAAGCGCTGGAGCGTATGAAACCAGATATATTTCTGGAAGGCAATATCACAAAATTCTGCTTTACTGATTTTGGCCATGCCATATGCTCACAGTCATTGGAAAATGCAGTTATGCTCGGAATGGTCAGCGGTGAAAGGAAACAAGGTTGCCAAAAATATGGTGCCAGATCATAAAATAACTGAAAGAAAGATCAGAAAATATGGAGAGAGCTGGGCCATAGAATTGCTGAGAATCAGACACAGATGAACGGACAGCATCATCATTGCTTGTTGACCCTAGCAGGAATCCTCCTGCAAATTCTGTCTCTTTACCCTTCTGCTCCAGTTTCTGCTTCCCTTTCCCTTGTCACTGTTCCTTCACAGTGTAGGGATCCTACCTTCATCTCCATTTCCTCCATCTCCTCCTCTATCCTGGCCATTTCCACCTCAATCTCTATCATGTCCATCTTCGTCATCTCCATTATGTCCATCTCCACCAGTTCCATCTCCTTCTTTATCCATCTCCATTTTCATCTCCATCTCCATCATCCTCATCTCTATCATCTTCATTTCCATCAACTCCATCTCCTCCATCTCTTTCTCTATCATGTCTATTTCCACCTCAATTTCTATCTTCATTTCCATCATGTCCATCTTCGTCGTCTCCATTATGTTCATCTCCACCAGTTCCATCTCCTTCTTTATCCATCTCCATTTTCATCTCCATCTCCATCTCTCTATCATCTTCATTTCCATCAACTCCATCTCCATCTGCATCTCCATCATCTCCATCTCTGTTTTTATTCTCTTCCTCTGTTTCTTCTGGAAGGAGGGTGGCTAATAAGTACAAATGTATATTTTTGTGTGGGTATACGTGAGAGTGGTTTATGTGTACAAAGTTATATTTTACATGTTCATGCAGTTGAATGCAAGAATAAACAGAGTTTCTTATTTTACAAAGAATTTTAATCCTCCAATATCGATGATGATGATGTCACAATATTTCCCCCTTTTTTTGGAAGGTGGTCTTTGATTAAACATATATATCCACAAATACATCTGTATATATATATATATATATATATATATATATATATATATATATATATATATATATATATATATATATATATATATATATATATATATATATATATATATACACATACAAGTATGTCACATACACATGTACATATTTATTGGGAGAAAATATCTGCAGGAATAATTTCATCTTGACTTTGCAATCCCAGACTGGCAAATTAGGGAAATTAACATCTGCACGAACTATTCACACACACACCCCATAATTTTCTTTAATCAGTCTTGGTGTGCACGTCAGGGGTGGGTACCTTTTACCTTTTCCTACCGGTGCCCATCGCGACGTTTTGCACGTGAGTCCCAGCATGCAAATTTAGTTCCGCGCATGCGCAGAGGGACAATTTTACTTCCGTGCATGTTCAGAGAGCCGAAAAATTACTGAAAATTAGGAAAAATATGGCGGCGTGCACAGACCGACACAGACAGCACCGGAGCCGTCACGCCTAAATTACATCATCAGCAGGCTACTACCGGAGCGCCCGCACTGGACCGCACCGGTAGGAACCCACCTCTGGTGCACGTGCCTTCAATTCAGAATTGTTTCTCTGCCTCTCTCTTTTTTGGGGGTGGGGTGAGGTAAATATAGCAGTACTTGTTACATTTGGGTTTCCTGCTTTTTTTTTTACTTATGAAAGGGGCAGCTAGAAGAGAAACGAAACCGTAGTTGTTTTGTTTGTGCGGTGGTAGAGAATAAAGCAGCTGGCAGTATGATTCGACTTGCCATTAGCCTGTTGCTTTTCATTGTAGGAAGAAGCTTCGTTTCCCACACATCCAACTGAGAATGCGGCAGGTCAGAGGAAAAGAGATAGATTGCTTCGTACCTCCTCTGCCAATTTAATTTCTTCTGCACTGGCTGAGAAAGGAGGAGGACTCTGATCAGCATCAAAGTAGAGTGAGTTGGTGGAGAAAGGATAGAGTAAACTTTGTTTTCTTCACAAGCTTGCTCATTCTCTTAGAAAGAATGCTCAAGATGCCAATGGCAACAGATGAATTAGCAAGCTGTTATGATTCAATATTTTCTTGCTAGAATCTTCCACTTGAAAGCCCCTGGAAATTCTGATTAATTGTTAGCAACCTAGCCAGCGGTAGGTTTCATGCACGGTTTGCCGTGTGCGCACATGCTCGCTTCGTGTGCATGCGTGCCTTCTGCACATGTGCCCAGCCTTCTGTGCATGTGCTTTGTTCGCGTGTGCGCCTTCCGTGCAAGTGCCCGGCCTCAAAACGTGCCTAAATAGGATGGCATACAGCCAGGGCAGGTGGGCGGGCCCACCAGCAATTTCTGCTACCGGTTCGGGCGAACCGGTCCGAACCAGCTGAATACCACGTCTGAACCTAGCCCCCACAATTGAAGAGATGGAAGTTCTTAAATGTTGTTCTTTGCTGACATCTGAAACACAAAGAAAGAGTCATTAAAGTGGTCATGACACTAAAGAGTTGACTGAGAAAGCGCTCCTTTGAATTCTTAGAAGGAATCTCGGCATTGAACGAAGGAATTGCTTGCTTTTCAGTTGCATAACTGATACTGTAAAGCATGTTCTTTCATATCAACATAGAGATTTCTGTATTGGTTTGGTGCCCATTCAAAAAGAGCAATGTGTAATGCTCATTTTCTTCTTTGTGCCATTTTGTTTGATCACAGAAAGCCTAAAGTAGGCTATAACAGGCCTGGTTAAATGGCTAAGCTGTAGGCATAAATTACAGGTAATCCTTGATTTATGTCTTACATCCACAATTGAGGCCAAAATTTATGTTGCTAAGAAAGACAGTTGTTAAGTGAGTTTTATCCCGCCTTTCATGTCACAGTTGTTAAGTGAATCACAGCAGTCGTTAAGTTAGTAACATGGTTGTTAAGGGAATCTGGCTTCCCCATTGACTTTGTCGGAGGATCGTAAAAGGTGATCACATAAACCTGGGACACTTCAACCATCATAAATATGAGTCAGGTACCAAGCATCTGAATTTTGATCGTGTAACCGTGGGGATGCTGCAATGGTTGTAAGTGTGAAAAATGGTCATAAGCAGGGTTGAAATGCTACCGGTTCGGCCCGGTTCGGGTGTACCGGTAGCGGCAGCCGCCAGTGGTTCGGAGAACTGGTAGCGGCGGCAGCGCGAGGCTCTGCCCATCCGCCTGGATGTCACCATTTTCTTTTTTTAACCCTCTGCACATACACAAAGCCTTCTGTGCATGCGCAGAGGGTGAAAAAGACGTGTGACAGTGGCGCATGAGCGAAGTGGAAGCGTGCATGCCAAACGCGTGCTTCTGAACTGGTAGGGAAGGTAAGTAGATTTCACCGCTGGTCATAAGTCACTTTTTTCAGTGCCATTGAAACTTCAAATGATTGCTAAACCAATGATTGTAAGTCAAGAACTACATGTACAGAATAGAAACAAGGGCTTTTGAAGAAAAAAACCATGAAACCATGAAATTTTTCCCAATTCCAAGGGCAGGAGAAGGGAATACATGGTACATTATAATGATGCCCCCAGCAAGACTGGCAAAAATGTTTAGCAACTTGTCTACAAAATGCTGGAAATGCAATCAGTCCCCAGGTACATACTACCACATGTGGTGGACATGCAGCAAAGCAAGGAAATATTGGGAGAAATTGCATACCAGTAATTGGCTAGAAGAGATAACTAAACAGAATATAGATTCAAAACCGGAATTATATCTGTTGGGAATAATACCAGAGGGTTACGATAAAGGGACCATATATTTAGTTTTACATATATTGACAGTGGCAAGGATCACATTTGCTAAATACTGGAAAATACTCTGCCAGACAGAGAAGTGATTCAGAAAAATTTAGAATGTGCTGAAATGGACAGGTTAACTTTTAAAATTAAAGATAAAGAAGACTCAGAATACTACTGGATATGGAACAGTTTTTATAAATGGCTAGACAATGGGTAGGAATTAGAGGTGGGGTGGAAAGACTATGAATGTCTGTATTAAAATAGATATGGCTTTCAACCATAAGTATGATAATCTAAAAATGTAAATAAACCAAGATATAAGAAAATTCAGTTTAAACTATTTTGTTATAATATTACAATTATATATAATACAAGGGTTATCCTATTATAGTTATGGTTACCATTAGTGTTATTAGTTACTGTTACGAGTTCATGTGTTAATATCTTTTTCTTTATTCTGGTCTTTGTTTGTGTAACATTATAACGATGTAAATGTGTGTTTTAAATTTTAGTGCGCAAGAAGTGCAATTTGGTTGGCGGTTGTCTTTGCAACCCAAACAGAAATGAGGAGCAGTCATGTTTGAATATCATTGTGCGCCTTTCCTTTCTCACACTAGCTGGCTGTTTCAAGCATGTCTAACCAATGTGTTTTGGGGAACCTGGGAATATTTTGTTTGTGGGATCTCATGGTTGCAAGGTAACACGATGTAAAATTCTTCTTCCCAGCAGACGGCTCATGTATCAAAAGAGTTTTGTCACTCCAGTCTCTCCCCACGGTCCAGAGCTATGTGGAACAAGGACAGCTTTTCAAACCTGAAGGGAAAGAGGAGCTGATGGATGTGCAATGATAATAGGCCATCTACGGGCTGGAATGTTTGTCTTTTTGAAAAGATAAAAGACTTTCAACAGATTTTCTTTCCTCCCCCATGTAATAAGTAAATAATGGTTCCTCCAGGTTGAGGTTAGCTTTTGGTGATTCTACAACAACATCCATATCTTTGGCTTAAAAAATGGTGAAGTTTCCTTTAAGATGAGCTTGATTTCTGGTGATCACAGCTATTTCAAAGCTGAGAGTTGGTTTGGATTGCTGTGGGATACAAGTGGAATATACAAGTAGAATAAATAATTCCCATGTAGCCTTTTTGACAATATGAAAGTGGCCTGTTGTCTTTGGGACTGGGATGGTTTACAACCTGGAATTTTTAGTGGCCTCCTGTTCAAGTAGTAATCTTGTCTAGCCTTGCTTACATCAAATTCAATTAGCTGCTTTTGTCTATATCAGGGGTGGCCAAACTATGGTTCTTTGAGGACCTGTGGACTTCAACTCCCAGAATTCCCGAGCTAGCCATTCATGCATGGCTGGCTCAGGAATTCTGGGAGTTGAAGTCCACAGGTCCTCAAAGAACCATAGTTTGGCCACCCCTGGTTATATACTGTAGTTGGAGTCCTGAAGGAGAAGCTGTTGGCAATTCAATGAGGTAATTCATACTCTAACAGAGAAGGCATCCTGGCCCTCCCCTCAAACCCTTGCTTTCAATTTTTTTTGCAATTTTAACCTGTTTTTCTATTTATAAATGTTGAATGTTTGTTTTATCTTGATGTATGCACTCAGAGTCACCTGAACTTCAAAATGGGAGGCAAATAAATTTGATTGATAGATAATAAATAAATAAATAAATAAATAAATAATAAATAAATAAATAAATAAATAAATAAATAAATAAATAAATAAATAAATAAATAAATAAATAAATAAATAAATAAATAAATAAATAAACAAACAAAAAAAACAAACAAACAAACAAACAAATAAATAAAAAGTGATGACAATGTAGATAATTTCCCATAGGTCATCTCCTACTTTCATCAGATTTCAGAAGAACATGGAACTGGCATCACGCACTAACTGACTCAGTTGTGTTTTTTTAAAGTTTGTCGACTATGAGGAAATTCTTGCTATGGTCTGAGGGGGTGTTATTTTGAAATAAAGCCAATTATATACAATATACAAACGAAAGGAAATGTGGGTTTCTTTATTACCCGGTTTCCCCCAAAATAAGACATCCCCTGATAATAAGCCCAATCGGGCTTTTGAGTGCATGGCAATAAGACCAAGCACTTATTTCAGGGTCCAAAAAAGTACAAGACAGGGTCTTATTTTTGGGGAAACACGGGTATTTAAATGCCACATCAAGAAAACCTTCCTGGAGAGAGATGATCTCCAGTTCTTTCCTTGGTATAACAGGCCGATTCTTTCTCCTACAATTTCACCCTGTCTTGGCAGTTGGCACTACAACCCTACCTTGAATGAGCAGCAATTCCCACTGCACTGATTGCCTCTTGCTCCAAAGTAAGAAAGTAAAGGATTGCCATTTCAGTCTACTTAAACATAAGCCGCAAGAATATCCCTGCCCATCTTTATGCTTAACTTCCTTTCCTTGGGAGAAAATTAGCTGATTTGGGGGCATAAGCATGTGCTTTTGTGAGTAATTTGGAAAGCTATATGCAGGAAGGGGTTAACTTAAACAAATACCCTCAGGATCAACTGGAGTGAGCTGTGCACCACTCTTGTAAGATTCTGCCTAGGGCTGGATGTGTCATGCGCTGGCCACGCCCACCCCCGTTTTAGCGAAGGGGGGAGAGTCACGATACGTCACGTGATGACAATGTGATGACGTGAGTTTGACACCCCTGGCCTAAGGAAAAGACCTATTTGACTCCAAACTACTGACTGAATCTCAATACTCTACTCTTCTGAAGAAGCTGCTTGGATGAGAAGTGAAATGTCTTCAAGGAAAAATAAAGTCCAGTTGCCTTTTGAAAAAGCACCTTTGGGATAACCATGACCTGGATGATTGAGAATCTGCATAGACCAGTGATGGCGAACCTTTTTTCCCTCGGGTGCCGAAAGTGCATGCGCGCGTGCTATCGCGCATGTGCGAGTGCCCACACCCATAATTCAATGCCTGGGGAGGGCGAAAACGGCCTCCCCCGCTCCCCCGGAGGGCCTCTGGAGGCCGGAAATGGCCTGTTTCCCAACTTCTGGTGGGCCTGGTAGGCCCATTTTTCATCCTCCCCAGGCTCCAGAGGCTTCCCTGGAGCCTAGGGAGGGCAAAAACACCCTTCCCAGTCCCCCCGGAGGCCCTCCGGAAGCCGAAAACGCCCTCCCAGAGCCTCTGTGTGAGCCAAAAATCAGCTGGTCGGCGCGCACATGCGCGCTGGAGCCAAGCTAGGCAAAGGCTCGTGTGCCGGCAGATATGGCTCCGCGTGCCACCTGTGGCACCCGTGCCATAGGTTCGCCATCACTGGCATAGACAATAGTCTTCTAAATTCTTTAAAATGCTTGAAGAACTAAGAGTCTGCTGCGGTAATACTGTACCTCAAATTGTATCAGGGTTAATCATGTACTCATTAATTAGCATTGTAGCTCATCTTTATTCAGGATATCAAAGTAGCATGCCTAGCATTTCCTCCTCATTATACCGTGTTTCCCCGAAAATAAGACCTGCCGTATATTTTTTTGAACCTTGAAATAAGCGCTTGGCCTTATTGCCATGCACTCAAAAGCCCGATTGGGCTTATTATCAGGGGATGTCTTATTTTGGGGGGAAACAGGGTACCTTGTAATAAGTTGGCAACTTTAAGACTTGTGCCTTGTTCCTCAGCATGGCTGGCTGAGGAATTCTGGGAATTGAAGTCCACAAGTCTTAAAGTTACCAAGTTTGGAGACCCCTGCCTTACAACCACCACCCTAGGAGATAAGTTGGGCGGAGGAATAATGATTGGGCCAGTCATTCCGGGAGCTTCTGGGGCTGAAGGTAGAGTGGAAACTGGATGTTCCAGTTCTTAGTCCTTTACTTTAACCAGATCACTACAATTGTCAAGTGGTCAATTGGGGTGGTCTCCACTCCTATGAAACATAGCTTGGGTTTTGGCTGCCATTGGATTTCACTGGTAATACATGTCTTGCTCTGTACACATGACATTGCACTAGGCCCGTGATGGCGAACCTATGGCACGTGTGCCACAGGTGGTATGTGGAGCCATATCTGCGGGAATGCGAGCCGTTGCCCTAGCTCAGCTCCATGCGCACGTGCGTGCCGGCCAGCTGATTTTCGGCTGGCCTTGCCCAAGCCGCCCCTCCCCTCCCAGGAGCCTCCACACGGCCCGTTTTGGATGCCAGGTCAGTACAGGGCTCGCGCGGAGGCTCTGGGAGGGCATTTTCGGCCTCCAAAGGGCCTCCAGGGGGGCGGGGGAAGCCGTTTTTGCCCTCTGGAGGCTTCAGGGAGATCTGCTAGGCCCAAAACCGGGCATGGGGGGGGTCATGCACACATGTGGGGGGGCAGAGCAGCCCGCTAGGCCCAAAACCGGGCACGGGGGGGTTCTGCACGTGTGCGCAGGGGGCACACCCATTGAATTATGGGTGTGGGCATGCACGCACGCGCTAGCATGTGCGCGCACACACTTTCAGCACCCGAGGGAAAAAAGGTTCGCCATCACTGCACTAGGCTGTGGTTTATAAACCACAATAGGTGAGCACAGGACAGGGTATTAGACAAATCCCAGATGGTTTATTGAAGAGTGTAAACTTGGCTGTAGCATCTGTTTGGCTTCTGCTGCAGAAAGACTGGTGGACAATTATGCCTAATCCTACTTCCCAGTCCCACCAGAAAGTCAAACATGATCCCTCATCCTCCATAGGTATTCTAAACTGCCTTACCTCCTATTAAACTGGAGTCCATCATGCTTTTTTAAACTATTTTTTTACTTTGAATAACAAGAAACCTTGGCAAAGGAAAGGAATGAAGGTGCTTGCTACCGGTCTCAGCAATCCTCCATTGGAGAAAACATTGTTTGGCTGAAAGAGGGAATACTTTGCCGTGTGTTGCAAAGTAGCACAAGTATTGCCACCCATGAAGTCTGGAGATGGGAACTATCATAGTGGCATCTGTTGAGGTTTAGCTCAAAGCCATCTAACAGTTAAAATGTTTCTTCTGCACTTTGTTATTATTTGATGTGCAATAACTGGTTTCCCAGATTTGCTTCCCTTCCGGTAACAGTAGATTAAGCGGAGGCCAGGTTTTTCCTGAGGTGTAGAGGCAAAAATGATAAAGAGAAACCTTCATCGGCTATCTCTGGCCAGGGTCAAACCTAGACGGAAGATAGATTATCCTTGAAGACAATCACTGCTTTCTCAACAATCCATTTAAGTCTGTCTGTTTAAGTTTCTCGACAGTGCAACAGTGGAAACTTTTGAGATGAAATCTCTGCAGCCAGATGTGAGTTCTGGTAAAGGGCAAACTATGAAAAGAAAGAGCAGACAGTTGAAAGTAACAAGGATATGCGTCTACAGCCTGAGGCTGTAGTCCTTGGCATAAGAATAGGGGTGTTGAAAGTGTGCCTCTATTTTCTGTCTGTGAAATGTTAAAGGAAAGGTAATGGTGTCATGAAAGTTGTTGCCCAAGGCAAGGAAGGACACCTCACTGTTCCTATTAACAGCAGCAGACCTGTTGTTAAAATCAGATGGGTTCTACTCAGCCTACTGCTTTCTAGGCCTTTGGAGTCTGTAAGTTTTTACTAGCTGCTGTAGTGGAGTTAATTTAACTGCTTTCCTCTCCACCTCCATATGGTTGCACATATTTAGACAAGCTCAAAAATCCACCCTTTTTGTCTGCCCACTTGTTAAAATATACACATGCTGAAATATCACTGATTCCTAAAAGAAAACTCAGGGCAAATACTATTCATTTTACTTGCCAGGATCTGGTTTGTGCATTACCCGGATTCCTAATTGTGAAGAAAAAAAGAGGTTTCCACCCCCTCCCCCTTGTCTCTTTCCCTCTCCATTCTTCCCTAAAATGTAAAAGGGCAAGAGCTCAGATGTCTATTTAAAATAGAATTGGATAGGTAATGGAAGTTCAAGGATGGGAAGTAACCTGTAAAAATGGTAAACTGGTTCTTAGATCTTTCCCAGGAACCCCCTCTTGGTTAGTGAAAAAAAATTGAATGTTTTCTAAACCTACATTTCAGTTATAAAAAAAAAATTCCACAGCCTCTTTGGGGAGAATTTTTAGGGGCTGCAAGGTAGCCTTTCAGTCAGGTGAACATTAATTCAGCCTGAAGGCTTTCTCAGGAATGAATAAAGGCCTTGCTTTTTTATAAATCCCAGTGAGGGGAAAATGGCAGGAGTTCATGTAAAGAATGGGTATTTCCTCCCCCTCCAAAAAGCTGAGGTGACAGAAGAAAAAAATGGGATTCCCCCAGTGGTGAAATCCAGCAGGTTCTGACAGGTTCTGGAGAACCGATAGCGGAAATTTTGAGTAGTTCGGAGAACCGGTAGCGGAAATTTTGAGTAGTTCGGAGAATCGGCAAATACTACCTCTGGCTGGCCCCAGAGCGGGGTGGGAATGGTGATTTTTGCAATATCCTTCCCCCAGGAGTGGGGAGGGAATGGGGATTTTGCAGTACCCTTCCCCTGGAGTGGGGTGGGAATGGAGATGTTGCAATATCCTTCCCCCAGGAGTGGAGTGGGAATGGAGATGTTGCAGTATCCTTCCCCTGGAGTGGGGTGGGAATGGAGATTTTGCAATATCCTTCCCCTGGAGTGGGCAAGGAATGGAGATTTTGCAATATCCTTCCCCCAGGAGTGGAGTGGGAATGGAGATTTTGCAATATCCTTCCCCCAGGAGTGGGGAGGGAATGGAGATTTTGCAGTATCCTTCCCCTGGAGTGGGGTGGGAATGGAGATTTTGCAGTATCCTTCCCCTGGAGTGGGGTGGGAATGGAGATTTTGCAGTATCCTTCCCCTGGAGTGGGGAAGGAATGGAGATTTTGCAGTATCCTTCCCCCGGAGTGGGGAGGGAATGGAGATTTTGCAGAATCCTTCCCCTGTCATGCCCACCAAGCCACACCCACCAAGCCACACTATGCCCACCAAGCCACGTCCACAGAATTTGGATTTCACCACTGGATTCCCCCTCTCCCCAAGGATAATAGGTAAGGGTGAGAGAGAGCATTCTATATTTCAACAGTGAGAAGTATGGAAACTGGTGATGTCCTTTTAAGTTGAACATTTCTGGACCTTGCGATAAACATTTAATGGGTGGAAATTCAACATATAGAAGTATGGTTAGTGCCAAGCTGACATATGATGCCATTGAATGAAGCTTGTGTAGATTTATGCTTTGTACAATCCCAATGGGGGAAAAAGATTTTGATGCAAGTAACAGTAGATGCTCAGAGCTTGAGGCAATGTTACTACAGTCGTAAGTATTTGATTAGAAGTTTGCACACACAAAATTGCACTAAAGTGTTAAATCAAGTTGTGCTGAGTTCCTTTTTGTCAATATTCAGTCTGTTCCTCTTTTTCATTCATAACATTCCAGAAATCCATGGCCTTTTTTTTCTTAATGTAATATTTCACATTCCACTTGAAGTTCCCTGGTCGATATTTTTGTACTGAAGGTTTACCTTTATTTTCTTGTTAAAATAAATTCAGAGAGCAGAGAACAAAACACACCCTGTAGGTTTTCTACACTGCTGTTTTTAACCATAAAAGGATCATATCTTTATGTCAGTCCAGGGAAGAAAAAAGTTGAGCTGCTAATTAATCAACACTTTATAATCTTATACAGAGTATAACATACATGTAATCCTTGATTTACAACTAAAATTAGGACCAGAATTTCCATTGCAAAGCAAAGCGGTCGTTAAGTGGCACATTTGCTATATTTGGTAAGTGAATCACTACAGTTGTTAAAGGAATCACACAGTCATTAAGTGAATCTGACTTCCCCATTGACTTTACTTGTCAGAAACCAGCTGGGAAAGTAGCAAATGGTGACCCCGAGACTCTGCAACCATCATAAATGCATGCTTGTTGCCAAATACCCCAAATTTTGATCATATGACTATGGGGATGCTACGATGGTCATTCGTATGAGGACCACTTTATAAGTCATTTTTTTTTCAATGCCCTTGTAACTTTGAATGGTTGCTAAAGAAATGTTTGTCAATTGAGGACTACCTGTATTTTTAAAAATCCATAGCATTTGTCACTAAACCAGTTTACTAGATGCGCTTTGGAAAGAGTCCTGATAAAGTCACACCACTTCAAAAGAAAGAAAAAAATCAATTTCTGCAGTAGATTTTTGTTGGTTGACAAAAGTCTACTCCAAGAGTGTCCAACCTTGGTGACTTTAAGACTTGTGGACTTCAGCTCCCAGAATTCCTCAGTTAGCATGGATGGCTGGGGAATTCTGGGACTTGGAAGTTCACAGGTCATAAAGTTGCCAAGGTCAGATAACCCTGGACAAGAATTGAATTTGTTAATCTCAATCAATCAATCAAAATAAAGGTGGAAGGTACCTTGGAGGTCTTCTATTCCAACTCGTGTTCAAGCACGAGACTATGCCCTTTCAGATAAGAGGCCATTCAGTCTCTTCTTAAAAACCTCCAGTGATAAAGCACCCACAACTTCTGAAGGCAAGCTGTTCCACTTGTTAATTGTCCTTACTGTTAGGAAGTTTCTCCTAAATTCCAGGTTGCTTCTCTCCTTGATTAGTTTCCATCCATTGTATCTTGTCTTGCCTTCTGGTGCTTTGGAAAATAAGTTAACCCCCTCTTCTTTGTGGCAGCCTCTCAAATACTGGAATTCTGCTATCTTTTAACCCCTATATATAGTTATCTCTATTCTGGATAACTTGGTGTGCAGTGAAGAAAAACTGCCCAGAGTTATCCAAACTGGAAACTTTACAGATGTAGTAAACGTAAAGAGGGGCTCCTCTACAACTGGTTAAGGAAGTCAAGACATTGGCTTTCTCCAGGGGTCCCCAAACTTGGCAACTTTAAGACTTGTGGACTTCAACTCCCAGAATTCTCCAGCCAGCTATGCTGGCTGGAGAATTCTGGGAGTTGAAGTCCACAAGTCTTAAAGTTGCCAAGTTTGAAGACCTCTGGCTTTCTCAGTCTCAGCACCAATGTAGAGATGCTGGCTGACTTTTTCCCCACTTGCCAATTAGCAGGAATACTTTTTGAAGACATGTATTGTTCTGTCTGTGATATGTTTATTTTTGTAATCTCTACTGTTTTGTTTTTCAATTGAATATACTACTACTGTAAATGACACGGACCTGGCTCCTGTATCATACATTGAGTTTTGTTTGGTTTTCATAATGTATTGGGAGACCTCAAGCAACTATAGTTTGTGAACCAGAGGCAATGGCTTAGCATGATGTGCAAACCAAGCCAAGAGTGTTTGCTCAACTGTTCATTCAGCAGCCAAAACAAATTTAATATAAAACGTCTTTGTTCGTGAAGCTGGCAAGATGGGTCTACATATATCCCGCACTTAAGAAGCAATTTGTGTTTTTAATTTGCTTAATTCACGGGAGCAGTTAAAGCAACAGTGCCCTTTATCAAAAAGTGGGAGTGATTGCGAACATATCCATGCATGCCTGTATATGTATGCACATTTATTGTTAGAGAACAGTGAAATGTGCATCAGGATACAGGACAAATGGAGTAGGTTTGCAAAGCATGATCAAATGTTACTAGAAATGTGTGCTTGTGAAAAGTTGACCATGGGGTTAGCATTGGTGTAAACCAAGCCATGACATTGTGGGAAGAAAATATCCATCTGGTTCAGTTCCAAGAAAGGCACTGGAGACAAAATGGAGGCTGGAGGCTGATTGGAAAGATGGTTTAATGATGAAGCAGAACCACATGGAGTTGAGAATGTGTACCTTCTCTTGGACTTTGCACTTGAACTTCCTGTTCCTGTGCAAGAACATGTATTCTATTGTCTGTTGTAGGGGTTATGTAGGGGTCATATCAAGGTTAGACAACCTATCTCAGGTTTGGTTGAAGTATGATGTAATGAAGAGGCGTATATTCTTAAAGGGTGTTGGGCAATTCCTATTAAGGCTTTTCCCTGTGTTGGATCTTGGGTGAAGGTATTTGCTTATGAATAGAGCTATCTATCTCTTTATCTCTTAAATCCTGACATCTGCTGAGGGCTATTTAGAAAAACTGGGGCTGCTTTCTCTGTCTAAAAAAACATGTTTTGCCATTTCTCATCCAGGACAATATAATATTCTGCCTTTTTAACATTTCATTCTTCTAGGAGATGGGTGGATGCTAACTTTCTACAATATTAAGACGTGGTGTGGTTTATTGATAATGTCTGCTGTGTCATGTGAATGGAGCGCTTGTTACTTTGTGCGCCTGTCTTCAGAGTTTAAAATGTTGTGGAGCAAAGCTGCAAAAAGATCCGCAGATCGCACAACTTGAGAAAGAATGCTAAAAATGCTGCAGATGTGAATACCTACTTCATTTAGGGCTGATCTTGAAAGAATGCACAATATTATTATTTTTTTCTGGCCTAAGACTGATTTATGCAGCACAAGCTGTTATTTCAAGAGATTTTTCATTTTACTTTCTGCAGAGGCAGTCAATTTCTGAATGATAATTGTAATAATCAACTACGAAAATCCACAGCCAGGCTCTGATATGTAATCTTTGTTTAATTAATTTCTGAAAGCTTTGCACATGAGTCACTCCGTACAGGTAGTCCTCGACTTACAACAGTTCATTTAGTGACCATTCAAAATTTACAATGGCACTGAAAAAAGTGACTTATGACCATTTTTCACACTTATGGTTATGTGATCAAAATTCAGACATTTGGCAACTGACTCGTATTTATGACGGTTTTATTTATTTATTATTTATTTTGGTATTCTTATATGCCGCCCAACTCCCGGAGGACTCAGGGCGGCGTACAACAGAGAAAGTTGCAGTGCCTTGAGGTCATGGGATCCGCTTCTGTGACCTTCTGACAAGCAAAGTCAATGGGGAAGCCAGATTCACTTAACAGTTCTGTTATTAACTTAACAACTGCGGCGATTCATTGAACAACTGTGGCAAGAAAGGTCGTAAAATGGGACAAAACTCACTTAACAAATGTTTCACTTAGCAACAGAAATTTTGGGCTCTATTGTAGTCGTAGGTCAAGGACTACCTGTATAGTGACTCATCTGTATGTAAATGGGCTTAAGGCTTTCCCCAGAGGTGACCACAGAGCAGGTGGAAAAAAATCAGGATGGGGGCCTTGACAGCACATAGTTGCATCTTTTTTTAATAAGCTAGTCCTTATTAACAGTCATTTGGTGACAGTTCAAAGTTACGACACTGAAAAAGTGACTTATCATCTTTGTTCATATTTACAATCATTGCAGTATCCCCACAGTCACATGATCAAAATTTGGGCACTTGGTAACTGGCATGTATTTATTATGGTTGCAGTGGAGAGAGAGAGAGAGAGAGAGAGAGAGAGAGAGAGAGAGAGAGAGAGAGAGAGAGAGAGAGAGAGAGAGAGAGAGAGAGAGAGAGAGAGAGAGAGAGAAGGTAGGTAGGTAGATGGATAGATGATGGATAGATAGATAGATAGACAGACAGACAGATGATAGATAGATAGACAGAGACAGACAGACAGATGATAGATAGATAGATAGATAGATAGATAGATAGATAGATAGATAGATAGATAGATAGATAGATAGATAGATAGATAGATAGAAACAGATGATAGAAAGATAGATAGATAGATAGATAGATAGATAGATAGATAGATAGATAGATAGATAGATAGATAGATAGATAGATAGATAGATAGATAGAAACAGATGATAGAAAGATAGATAGATAGATAGATAGATAGATAGAAACAGATGATAGATAGATAGATAGATAGATAGATAGATAGATAGATAGATAGATAGATAGATAGATAGATAGATAGATGGATGATAGATACATAGATAGATACATAGATAGAAAGAAAGAAAGAATAACTATTATCACTTTGTACACTAATCAGCATACTTTAAAATGAAATTTCATTGCATACAGCCCTCAAAGGGTCACCACCTCCAATATACACCACATAAACATAACAAAATAAATAAAAAAATAAAAAAGTAAGCATATACCCACATATATTATATGACACAGAGAAACAACACAGTCTAGTTCGGATGTATACATGTCCATGGCGAGAAAAACGAATCTTGCGAGTTTACCAGACGGATGGCATAGGGAACCCAAAGCTGTTACAGAATCTGGTAGTCCTGCTAGAAATACCTCAAAACCTCTGCTTTCATGACCTCCTGACAACATTAAGTCAACGGAGAAGCCAGATTCACTGAACAACCATGTGACCAACTGAACAACTGCAGTGATTCACTTAAGAACGGTGGAAAGAAAGGTTGTAAAATGGAGCAAAACTAACCTAAGAACTGTGTTGCTTAGCAACAGAAATTTTGGGCTCAGTTGTGGTCGTAAGTCAAGGACTACCAGGATGTATTATGTATATGACACACATATCTATCTATCTATCTATCTATCTATCTATCTATCTATCTATCTATCTATCTATCTATCTATCTATCTATCTATCTATCTATCTATCTCTATCTGTCTATCTATGTATCTGTCTGTCTGTCTGTCTGTCTGTCTGTCTGTCTGTCTGTCTGTCTGTCTGTCTGTCTGTCTGTCTGTCTGTCTGTCTATCTATCTATCTATCTATCTATCTATCTATCTATCTATCTATCTATCTATCTATCTATCTATCTATCTATCTATCTATCTATCTATCTATGAATCGGGAGGTTTATGGCATTGTGTTGCCCATCATCTTGACTTTTTTGGTTTTCCTTTGCCTTCCTGATCAGGCAGTGTTTTTTGAAAAGGAGAGGAACAAAACAAACTGCTCAACCTGATTTCCGACTTTTGTTGAAATTGGCCTTCGAAGATAGTCTACTGGCAGTCAAATGGCTCTCTCTCTCTCTCTCTCCCTCCCTCTCCCTCTCCCTCTCTTCACTTCTTCCTTCTCAGCAAGTTCATAGAGTCTGTTAAATTGCTTGGCAGTGGCAGACAGGAAACAAATCTGTTTATTTTAGTTATGCAACCTCTAGACAAAGGGAAAGCCACGTGGGTGATAGAAGCAAAGGGAACATCTGTGATACTTGAACCCTGCAGTAAGAGGGTTCAGAAGAATAACCCAAAGAGGTGTGAAGTCATTGAATATCACAAGAACGGCTGCTTTGCAGCTGTGGATCCAGCTTCAAGCCACCTTTAAATCATTGCTATTACCTGTTTCGTGATGTCATCTTTTTTTTTTACGCAGTTAATTAAGGGGCTTCAGCTGGCCCTAAGACAGCTGGCTTGAAAACCGAGTTGGTCCATTCTTGTCTTGATGCTTTTGCTTGGCCAGGTTGAGATCAGTGGATGAATTTTTTTAGAGTAATTTTCCATAACCCCCTTTTTAACACTAAGCAGAACTTGTGGGTGCCAGAGAAATTATTTCCAGAGGGTTTATGTGAATTCAAGACCAGGACTTAAGAAGCTTTCTCTTGGATATAGTTGAGTCCAACTGAAACAAGTGGTATGTATTAAAGAGTGGGGGGAAGTGTTTAAATTCTTTGGCTATGTTTACTCACAACAGCAAGCCAGAATTGTAGAAAATTCAGACTCTCCAATTAATGCATAAAACCTGTTTGCCTCTACTTGGCTTTCCTCGCCAGTGGGAACTGCTAAACTAACTATGGATTAAAAAGCGCAGGGCTTTGTCTGAACTGAGAAGGAAACCCCGGTGTGTTTTTACTCTTCTGTCTGGAATTCCAGTGGAAAACCTGATGTCTGGGCCTTAAGAGACTAGTTTTTAGAGAGGGTAATCTTGTGGGGGGAAAAAAATAACGTTAATGTGTTTAAAATTGTTATACTAGCAACTAAGAATTCAGAGAACTCTTAACAAAAGACAGATTTTTTCCCCCATTATGTTGCCTCTCCAATGGCTGGACTTGAACTTCCAGAGTCCTTCTGCACGGACTACTGAGGGGTCAGGTCAGGGGTGCACAGATTCTGGACGGCCCCCAAATTGAGAAAGTCTGTTTTGATATATTTGCCACATAGTTTGCTAGATTGTGCTCGTATTGTTCTTTCTCCCACTGGGAGCTGTTTGGTGAAAACAAAAGTTTCCAATTCAGAGCTGAGCTAGATCTTTTTCTCTGCTTCAGCCAACTACCATAAGGTGACCAGACGTCCCGCTTTTGGCGGGACAGACACGCTTTTGAAGCATGTGTCCTGCGTCCCGCATTGTTTCCAAAAAGTCACGCTTTTTTGGAAAGAATGCCGAAACAGCGGGATGTCTGGTCACCTTACTCTTGGCTCTCCTGCTCCCCCTCCGCCAGCGCTGGGCTGCTGGAGTGACAGGGGGAGAAAGGAGATCAGGAGGCGGCGGCGGATCACAACAACCCCAGCGGCAGCTCCAGGCAGAGAGAGAGAGAGAGAGAAGCGAGCGAGCAAGTCACTCCGCCGCACGCGCTCACGAACACACACACACACACACACACACACACACAAGCGTGGGGGGGAGCAGGAGAGCCAAGAGACGCTGGGTTGGAGCACCATCTCCGGGCTGCTCCCCTCCCAAGCCAGCCCGGTCGCTCGCTTGCCAGCCAGCCAGCCCAAGCCACTGCCGGCTCCCGAAGGGGAGGCGGGAGGCGAGGAAAGGCCTCCCGCCTCCCCCCCACCTGGACGCCGACATTTGCGTTCTTTTGCCCGCTGCGCATGCGCACAGCGTTCTGCGCATGCGCAGAGGGCAAAACTCAAATGGCGGCTCCCCTAGAAACCCACCCCCCGTCAATGGTGTCCCGTTTAAAAAAAAAATCTGGTCACCTTAAACTACCAACAACTCTTCCCAGTTCCCAAATGGCTTCTCCTCCACAGCCAACTATTCTCTTCTGAATTTCTGTCTTTTTCTCCCATCTGGATAAGGAGAAGGTACAGTTCTTTACTGGCAAACAGCCCAGTTCAGTAGGGTTTCCTCCTGAAAGAGATCTCTCGCCTGCTGTGGCTTTAATTCTGATAAAGATTCCTGTGTTATGGTTTAATTTTCTCTAGCTTGTGGGCAATTGCACAATTCTTCTGACCCAAGCCAAATTTATTGTTATTACAGCACCTCTCAGAGTTGGCCGTTCAATCTGTTTATCCGTCTGTCAGGTCTTCCTTCCTTGGGCATATTTGCAAGATTCTCAAAGTCACATGATTTTAGAGAAAAAGTTGAAAACGCAGCCCAAAGAATCTTATTGATACAGTTTTCATTTTTCAAAATGGAAGGAAGGAAGGAACCAAGTGAAGGTGGCAACAAAGGTAAAATTGAAACCGAGGCAATGAAATGGAGTTCTCTGATGCTCTTTTGCTATGAGGCTCCCAACTGGATTGAGCTCCTTGTTCTATCTAGGTATATTAATTAGCACAATGTGAAAGTGTTGCATTTAATTGCTGGAAGTAACAATTCAATCAGCAGGAGTCTCCAATGCTACCAGGGGCGGGTTCCTAATTTTTTTACTACCACTCTGTGGGCGTGGCTTATTTTGTGGGTGTGACTGGGTGGGCATGGCTTGCCGGCCATGTGACCAGGTGGGCATGGCTTGCCGGTCATGTATTAGTTATTTCAGAGAGATGTTACTACTATTTTTGCTATTTTATACCTTACATGAAAAGCTTTGCATACAAAGTGCGTGTTACACCATGGCAACACAGCAACCTTTATATGCAGAAAATGCTATAGTTAAAAGACAAGCAAGTCTCATACAGCATTTTTTGTTTCAGTCATGGATTCCTTAGACGAAAATATTGAGGACTGTTAAAAGAACAGTATCTTTTAACAGTCCTCAATGTTTTTGTCTAAAGAATAACAGTATAAAACTGTATAAAATTAACAGTATAAAAGGTTAAGCTTTTGGAAAACGCCCACTTTGGGAAGCTTTAGGCAAAAGCGAAGGAAAAGTGTCAAATGCGAGCTTCTTATTATTTTCAAGCAAAGGGACGGGGAAAGACTTAATTGGCAGGTTTCTGGGCATGCACAGAAAATTTTTAAAAAAAAATTAAAATTTTTTTTTAATGGAGGCGCCCAGGCACTGGCAACCGACCGCACCGGTACTGTGACGTCACCAGCGGGCTGCTACCGGTGCTATAGAGTGGACCGCACTGGTAGGAACCCACCACTGAATGCTACTATATATATAAACACAGGGAAGTTTAGCCATTTGTAACTGCATAGCAAATAGAATTTTAAAAAATGTTAAAGCCTCTGGAGCAGTGTTTCCCAACCTTGGCAACTTGAAGATATCTGGACTTCAATTCCCAGAATTCCCCAGCCAGCGAATGCTGGCTGGGGAATTCTGGGAGTTGAAGTCCAGACATCTTCAAGTTGCCAAGGTTGGGAAACACTGCTCTGGAGGAAGAAGGGATTGTATACATGCAGAAGTCCTAGAAGCATTTTAAAGTACCCTATTTTTCCTCTTTTTCATTTTTCTCTTTTTCATCCCTCTGTTCTTTGAATGTCTCTGGAATCAAGAGAAGAAGGCAGCGAAGGCAAACAATGGGGTTACACCAGCTTTGTAGAAGAAGGTTCACATTCATCTCCCAGAATTAGAGGTGGGTTCCTGCCGGTTCGGTCCGGTTCTATTGAACCGGTAGTGAGAATTTCCCCCCGCTCGCTGAACCGGCAGTGATGGCGGCCTGGACCTGCCCCTGAACCGGCTTTCTCGGTGGTGCCATAGGCGCCACCATCTTGTTTTTTTGCTTCTGCACATGCGCAGAAGCTGTTTTTTGCTTCTGTGCATGCGCAGAAGCTGGGTTTTAGCCCTGCACGCGTGCGCGTGAGGAAGCGAACCGGCAGTGAGGTAAGCCAGAACCCACCCCTGCCCAGAATGTTTTATTGTTTCCATCATGAAAAGTCAGAACTTCTTGCTTCTCCTGGTTTAGGCAAGTTGGAGAGCATTTGAGAGTCAGGGGAAGATGTTCAAGGAATAATTTTTCATGCTTCTCACTTAATGACTAAATGTTCATATTTATAGTTTGTGAACTTCTTGTCCACTAGAAGCCTTTCAACCTGAACCTTTCTTGATCTGTTAGAGTACCAGGGGTGGCCAAACTATGGTTCTTTGAGGACCTGTGGACTTCAACTCCCAGAATTCCTGAGCCAGCCATGCATGCATGCATGGCTAGCTCAGGAATTCTGGGAGTTGAAGTCCACAGGTCCTCAAAGAACCATAGTTTGGCCACCCCTGTTAGACTTTCCTCTTCAGACTGGCATTTCAGAGTGAGCTGTGGAGTAATGCCTACTCCGTAGGATATATTGCTTTTGTATTATGTACTATGCAACAGTTATTGATGCCTTGATAGAATCCTATTTAGATAGTTGCAATATGATTAGCAAAGCCAAACTTTGAAGCTTGCCTAAAAGCTTCAGTTGGTATATAAAGTGCAGTAATGTAGCTCAATGTAGAACAATGCTATTCTAACGATCATATCTCCCCAATATCCTGGATGCTAGTTAAACACTACCGTAAAAGAAATAAAGGTGTTTTTAAATTTTCATTCTTTTAGAGCATTGTTATCTGGGAGAACTTTATTTTTCCTTGAAAACAATTCACTGCTCATCCAAGAAGCTTCTTCAGTTCTGACTGAAGTTCAGTCAGAACCGAAGAAGCTTTTTGGATGAGAAGCGAAATGTCTTCAAGGAAAAAACAAAGAAAGTCCAGTTGCCTTTTGAAAAAGCACCTTTGGGACAACCATGAGCTGGATGACTGAGAATCTCAATGGACCTATCTGGGGGAATGTTTCATTTTTGGGGAACCTACCCTGTTATTCAGATCTACAAGATAGGCAGCTTACCATTTCTTAATATTTAAAACGGCTTTTCCATCCGAATTAAAATTGGCAAGGATTCCTCTCAACTTCTAACCATAAGCTCTCAAGACACCGCTCTTGCATTTTGCTTTCAAAATTGTGAATAATCCCTTTAAGCTGTTTTAATATCTTAATATGATAATATAACTATATAAATTACTGTTTATTCTACAGTGTGTTGGCAACACTTATGTAAAGCTGGTGTATTATAAGGATAATATTTATTATAAATATTATAAGGAGCAATAGAGTGGATGTGCGCTGGTGCTGGCTTTGACTGAAGTGGGAGAACTCTGAAGACAGATTCTGTGTTCTAAGTTGTTTGTCTGGCTGTGAACTAACCTTATGACATTTAAAGTTTGTTACTGTCTCACAGAAGGGACTAAGAACAATTGATAACAAATTCTGGAGAACTGAAAGGGAATTTTATATCAAAGATTTGCCTGTGGTAGATTCTGGTCCCTCTGGTTTTCCTCCCTTTTTTGAAACATCTATGTATAAGTCAGACAGAATGGAAATAATACTTCAATGGAAATAGTGAATACTTTCAAGATGTCTTGACCGGTTATTCAAGTTCTGTTCTGTTTTATTGTATAGTAACAAAATAGCCTCAGAAATAATGCTCACAGGATATGTTTGGTCTACAGTTCTCATAATTCCTAGTTCCGTCAGCTAAACAATGTCGGCTGGCGGGCCCGCGGGCGAGGGCCTTCTCTGTGGCAGCCTCTACCCTCTGGAATCAACTCCCCCCTGAGATCCAGACTACCCCCACCCTATTGGCCTTCAGAAAAGCCGTGAAGACCTGGCTCTTCCGGCAAGCCTGGGGCCATTGACTATCGATGTTGGCCCCTGAAAGGAAAGGATTGAATGATTGATTTGATTGATTATTTTATACATTGTTATATTATATTTTAATTCTGTTTTCAATGTTTTTATATTGATGTTATTTGTATTGTTGTTAGCCGCTCAGAGTCCCTGCGGAGTTGAGCGGCATATAAATACAAGTAATAAATAAATAAATAAATAAATAAACATCAGTTAGAACTGTGTTGGGGTGCTCGTGGCTTCAAGATGGTAGGTAACACTGGGTGATGGAAGACCTGCCCTTTCTTATATGCATTTGGCATTTTAAAATGAGACAAGGCTTTGATCACCCAGTTGTGCCCTCCAACTTAAAAAGCTGATGACTGCAGATGCCCCTCAAGTGTGAACATGGCAGAACGGGGACTAAGTATCCTGTTGGTTTTAGCTATTGGAAAGAGACCTTCCCTTAGAGTTGCCATCTTTTCCCCTGTCAACTGAACAACTTATACATTAGAGCAGAGGTCTTCAAACTTGGCAACTTTAAGACTTGTGGACTTCAACTCCCAGAATTCTCCAGCCAGCATAGCTGGCTGGAGAATTCTGGGAGTTGAAGTCCACAAGTCTTAAAGTTGCCAAGTTTGGGGACCCCTGCATTAGAGGTTACCTAGAGTTGCAAAGAAGAGGCAACATAAGAATGTGGCTGAATAAACTCATGCATTATAAATACAGGAGCCATGGTGGTGCAATGGTTAGAATGCAGTATTGCAGGCGAATTCAGCTCCCTGCCAGGAGTTCGATTCTCAGTGGCTCAAGGTTGACTCAGCCTTCCATCCTTCTGAGGTTGGTAAAATGAGGACCCAGATTATTGGGGACAATGTGCTGACTCTGTAAACTGCTTAGAGAGGGATGTAAAGCACTATGAAGTGGTAAGTCTTATAACTATTGCTACATACAGAAGACCCCATCCTCAAGAACCCCTGATTCCAGAATGGATTCTTTTCCGTCAAATTAAAGAAAGATACAGATTGGAAAATCTGAAACCTAGATCTGAAATCACACCTCATGAAATCCACCTTGATTTTGTCACAAAACAATGTCTTCTCTGTGCCCACTCAAGTTGACTTGGACCATGTGGCTGCTAATTTCAGATGGGTGGGCTATGGGTCATATAATGTAAAATTGGTGCAGTCATCCTAGGTGATATAATTAGCTTGTTACAGAATGTGGCTTGAACTTGGCCTGTTATTTCTGTCAAAAAAATAATATGTTTTGATCAGAAATGGTTGATTCCACAGCAAACCTCTTCAGCTAGCCTACTGTTGTAACAACATTTCTTACATCCTTGCTAATTGCAATAACGAATGCAACTTTTGATTGAGTTGAGAAAGAACCTCCTACTGTTTTTCTTTGAATGGAATTAGTGAGGTGTGGAAGGAACCAAGTCACATGAAACATCACAAGTTCTCTCTCTCTCTCTCTCTCTCTCTCTCTCTCTCTCTCTCTCTCTCTCTCTCTCTCTCTCTCTCTCTCTTTCTTTCTCTCTCTCTCTCTCTCTCTCTCCCTCTCCCTCTCCCTCTCCCTTTCTCCCTCCCCCTCCCTCCCTCCCTCCCTCTCCCTCTCCCTCTCCCTCTCCCTCTCCCTCCCTCCCTCCCTTTCTCCCTCTCTCTCTCTCTCTCTCTCTCTCTCTCTCTCTCTCTGTGTGTGTGTGTGTGGTGTGCGTAATCCTAAAAGAACAAGGCTATTAAAATAGCATATTTAATTTTTCTGCCCTCATTTGGAAACTGCATTTTATTATACTTCTAAAGTAGTTTGCTTCATTAAAAAAAAATCAGAATCACATCCTCAAAGTTCTTCCTTTCTCCTTTGATTTCTTTCCCCAGTTTTGAAATGTCATGCCAACTCTCTGGTGAATAACAATGGAGTTATACAATGCAAACAAATCAATATTTATTGATGCTTTGCAAAGTAGCTGGTAAATAGTGCTAAGGTTCTATAGCAGGGGTGTCAAACTCGATTTCATTGAGGGCTGCATCAGGGTTGTGTTTCACTTCGGGAGCCCAGGGGGCTGGGGACAGGGTGGGTATGACCAACACTTATCGGGGGGGCGCCTGTGGTGGCCCGAGCACTCAGTCAGCAAAAGGGAGCTTGGGAGGGCCGCGCACAGCCCTCCCGAGCTCTGTTTTGCTGTCAGAGGGCTGCAGGAGGCCATCAAAGCCGAAAACAGAGGTTGGGAAGGCACGCACGGCCCTCTCGAGCTACCTTTTTGCTGGCAGAGTCACTGTGGACCGGTCCTTTGCTGTTTCCAGGGCGGCCCTGTGGGCCAGATCTAAGCAGCCTGCAGGCCAGATGCAGCCCACGGGCCTTGAGTTTGACACCCCGGTTCTATAGGCATTAAGTCTATGTAGCCTGAAAAAAAATATATAAATGAATGTAGATGCCTAGGTAGATCAAACCAAGATTTTATATGGACCAGCATTCTATGCTCAGCAGTCATCATACAGGTGGATCCTAGACGTTCATAAACTAAGTGTGAGGAGAATAACTATTTTTTCTATGTTCTTTATCTAACTTCAGTATTTAGAGTTCTCTAAGTCAGTGCCCCCACCCCACCCTTTTGGGCACCAGGGACTGGTTCCGTGAAGAAAGGTTTTTCTGTGGACCGGAGGGGGCGTGGTTTCGTGTGCTGCCTGCATCCCGTGGATGGGGCTTTGCTTGTTTGCGCAGCCCGGTTTCTGGCCCAGTGCCAGCCCAGGACGGGGGATTGGGGGTTGGGGACCCCTGCTCTAAGTTATGTAAAATTGTCACGATGTGAATATTGCCAGTTGAGCACCTCTGCCATATTTCTAGGTTTACTGTATTTTCTAATCAAGTAGAAATGTGATATGTATTACTGCGCATGTGTGCATTCCAGGAGTCTCCTCCTTCCTTCTTCTCCTGTGAGCCTCGCCCGAGGCAGACGTGAATTCTTAGCTGAGAGAATGTAGCTTATTAAGGTTTATATTTTGTTACTTTTATACTGAAATAAATATTTTGTTAATTAGAATTAAATCTCGGTTTTGTTTTCTAAGTAAGAATGACTTCAAGGAAGCAAGATCCTATATCACCTCTTGATGGGAATAATTTCCTATCCGTCAAAAATCCTATTTGATTCCATTGCAGTTAATTAGAATGAGGAAAAGAAATTTCACACAGAAACACACACACACACACACACACACACACACACAAACACTTGCTTTTAAAACAAAAAGGCCTAAGGGTGTTATCCTTCCATCACAAGGAAGACAAACCTATCTCTTCATCTTTCTCACTGCCTCTTTTTTAGATACTTACCAGTACTACTATATGGTATATTTTGAGATGTGGTGATACGAACAAGTACGGTATATCATGTATTAGTTACAATTGAAGCATTTCAAATTTATATCAAAGCTTCAACGTTCGGATCATTTTATTTTCAGTCTTTCCTATCTCTGCTTCTATTTTTTCACGGTTTGTACCAAGTGGGTTGACATATCATTGGGTTACTAAGTCACAAAATGATATCTGGGTATTCAGAAATAAGTCAAGATCCCATCAGTGTCATTTATGGAATAAGGTTTTTTTTGGGCTCAACTGTAAACATATTAAATGTAATTTGTCTATGGAGATTCTCACTTATCCAGGTCGTGGTTGTCCCAAAAGTGCTTTTTCAAAAGACAACTGGACTTTCTTTTTTCCCCCCTTGAAATCGTTTCACTTCTCATCCAAGAAGCTTCTTCAGTTTTAATTGAATGGTGGAGAATGGAAAGATTTATATTTCTTGCAATCATCTGGTCATGCTAATGACCAGATAAATGGGATAAATGTAATTTGCCGTTTGTTGCCCCAGTTTGGAAAGATCCTGCTGGAACATTCATAGTTAGATATTATCATCCTAAATAATTTAAAGCTATTTGTTAACTGTAGATTCCTCCCTTTCGGTTAGTTAAATTTCTCTGCTTGCTTCTCCTGTCCTTGGGTTGCTCTTTTTTAAAAGGCCTGGAGTATTAAAAGTCATGGGATATGATTATCTGGAAATCTTTGATGTGGAAATTTGTCAGAAGCTCTTTGGAAGTGCAAGGGTATAATACGTACCAGATGACCTATGTCTGCATGCTTGCTACTCTTAAAGAAGATGAGAAAAAGCATAAAGTATATTTATTCTGTTGGTGTAATAATAATTCATACTGGTTAGGTAGACAAATACGCAATTTCTCACACACTCCTGAACTGCTGTTGAAAAACTAGCTTAAGATGGAATATGTCCACGTTTCAAGCGGGCAAATGATTTCAGGATTGTTGCATGTTGCTGTCGAAATATCAAATGTTTTGGTTGTTGAGTGAACGTCTTGTACATTTTCCATTCCATTGGAGGGCTCAAAATTTACTTTTTGTCCCTTTTGTTTCAAGTAACTCTGAATTAAAAACAGTAAGCTCCTTTGGTCCAATACGAACAACACTTCAGTATCTATTGTGCAGACAAAATAAAAGAATAAAGGATAATTTCTCCTGGTCCTCCTATGATAGGAAGGATGAGAAAGTTGTGGTATCAGATCTCATAACCTCCCTAGTCCTCATTCTGGTAAGAGAGAGGGAGAAGTGGGGAAGGGAGGGAGAGAGGGAGGGGGGAGAGGGAGAGGGGGAGCGGGAGGGAGAGGGAGAGATGGATGGAGAGAGAGAGAGAGAGAGAGAGAGAGAGAGAGAGAGAGAGAGAGAGAGAGAGAGAGAGAGAGAGAGAGAGAGAGACTGTGCAATATGCAGCCTATGGGCTGCATACATGCCTGGTTTTTAAAAAGGCATTAAAATAGTTGTTGCTCCAAAAGATGCCTGTTAGAGTGCCTCTAAGATCAAGTTATCTCCAGGCCTTGCTGCCAGCTACAACTTTGCCACCGCTCTGCTGGCTGCAGAACAGATGATGGCCACACCAAGTACTCCTTTGCAGCTTGCAATGATTTTTAATGTATCAGTGTGTCCCTTTCTGTTGACAAGTTGTATAGTCTGACATTGAGAATGCATTTGGAATACTAGAAGAGAAAATTAGTATTGAACGTTTTTGGCATTCACACACACACACACACACACACACACACACACACACACACCAAATACACTTGCTAGAAAATAACCCTGCTCAATAAAATAAAATAGAGGTGAAATGCACTCACAATAAAATGGCTCAATTTACAGAAAGTGCTAGATTAACATTTAAACGGTAATTTGTTGCTCGGAATAAACAGTCATTCAATATTACGTAGGAATTAGGCTTCTGAGTTCTACTTTCAGGTTAGTATTCAAATGCAAGGTGCAATCACTTTGGTAGAACAAGAGCATCATATTGCAGTTGGTAAGCATACCAGTTTCACTGAAACTGAATTTAGACAATTCAGTGAAACGGACCTGTTTTTTTTTATTGCTTGCAACGTGTAATTATCTTAAGTTAGATAGCCTCCATTTGAATTTTATTTTAATTAATATTACACATTGGGAATGGAAAAAAATTGGAATTTTTCCTTCAGACTTTCAGTTGTGTTCCAATCAGTGGTGGGTTTCACTTACTTTTGCTACAGGTTTGGGAATGGGAGCGTGCATGACGCTTCTGCGCATGCGCAGAACGTCTATGATGACGTCCGGGCAGGTGGGTGGAGCCTCCCACCACCGCTGCTACTGGTTCACCTGAACCGGGGCAAACTGGTAGGAACCCACCACTGGTTCCAATTCATGGTTTTAAGCAGCTGGTAAGGTTTTGATTTGAATATTGCTATTCATCCACATGGGTTCACAGTCTAATAGACCTGGTATTGATTGCAGTGATTTGGGTCTTACCCAAGGACCTAAAATTCATGGAGGTATTACTGTCCAATGTACATTGTTCCAAATAGAGTTATCTTTTGCAAAATTAGTACCGTCAAATTTAGTAAGTTTCAAATTTCTAAATATTGTGTGAGTCCATTTTGCATTTTCTTTTCCAGGGCAGCAAGTTCAGCTTGAATTTTGAAATCCAACCAAATGTTACCATTTCCCCAGAACTTTGTGAAGCACATGTTCTTAGTAGTTTTTGTCAACAGTTAAATCAAATTTTCTACATCGTTTCTGGTGGATACTGTTTGCAGCCCTAACATTCAAATGTTTTTTTAAGGTTTTATTCATTCATTCGTTCAATTTCTATAGCTGCACACCTCAACCAAGTGATTCTGAGTGGCTTACAATTCTAAAAAGTCTGACAGATTTAAAAAAAAAGCCATGAGATTCTAAAAACTATGAGAGCCAATTTGGTCCAGCGGTTAAATCACCAAGCTAGAAAGCAAGAGATTGTGAGTTCAATTCCCACCTTAAAGCCAGTTGGATAACTTGGGCCAGTCACTCTCTCTCAGCCACACAGGGTTGTTCTTGTGGAGAAAATAGGAGAAGGAATGTGTGTTGGATATGTTCGCCATCTTGAATATGTAAAAATAATAAAGACAGGATATAAATAAAATAAATAAATATAAACAGTTTACTACAGTGACCAGAGTGATGATCTATAGCAGTGATGGTGAACCTTTTTTTGCTCAGGTTCCAAAAGGGTGCGTCTGCCCACACCCATAATGCAATGCCCTGCCCCTGCGCATGCACACAGAACCCCTGCACATGCGCACAGGGCTCACTGAAGCCTCCTCAGCCTGTGGATGGCGAAAAACAGATTCCAGCTGATTTTTGGCCTTCTGGAGGGTGGGGGGTGGTCATTTTTGCCTTCCCCAGGCTTCAGGAAAGCCTCCGGAGCCTGTGGATGGCGACAAACGGACCCAACTGCCCAACTGGAAGTTCGGAAACGAACTGGGCTGTTGGGCCATTGGGCTGTTGGGCCATTGGGCCATTTTTCACGCTCCCCAGACTTCAGGAGGCTTCAGGAGGCCTCGGGAAGGCCGAAAATCAGCTGGCCAGCGCGCACATGTGTGCTGGAGCTGACATAGGGCAACGCCTCGCATGCCCTCAGATATGGCTCCGCGTGCCACCTGTGGCACGCGTGCCATAGGTTCGCCATCCCGGATCTATAGTTTTATCCTATAGATTTCAACCCCAGTCATATTAGATTATGATCTGCTTCTCATTCAATATGATGCATACATTGGCTGTGGAGTAGTTTTCTTTTCCAGGTGTTCATCTGATTAAGAATTACCTCTTTCTGTATCAAAGTGTAAGTATCAAAAGCCATATAATTCATCTTTTCCTGAAACAACCCAGTTTTTTTAGCTTTCGAGTTTGTATTTGAAAGATTTTTGTTGTGATTACTATGCTTTCATTTGCTTTTCATGAAATTATTTCCTAACTTCCTTGAACTGTTGTGTTTTACTTTGTGTTCTTTATCATTTTCCCACAAAGGATTCAAATATTCCATAGTTTCTTCCTCATTAGGACTTTTAAATGCTTCATTTTTTTTTGGGACAGCTTCTAATTAATTCTAAATGCAATGTTTTTTTTAAATGGGATTATTCTGCTTTCCTATGGTTGAATTTTCTGTGCCACTGTCGCAATTTGTTGTCTTCTTTTTTCATATAATTTTTATTAAAGATTTCTCTTAAAAAGAAGGTAAAGCTAGTGCAAACTAATGTAAAGTGAGAAAAAGAAAAGAAATAAAAGAGAACGCTAGAAATGCAAAAAAGAAGAACTCCAAGGTCACTTCCAGCTGTATTCTGATTAAAAAAAAGAGAAAAAAGAAAAATAGGGGGGGGAAAGATATAAAGAAGTGGTTTCCAATCTTCAAAGTAGTTATAAGTACAATTATAAATTTACTACTTTCTCTATGGCTACAACATAACTTTCTTCTTTCTATAATCTTTGTTTTCTTGCTTCTTTTGAAGTGTTGGTAATAGTCTTGGGTCCAGCAGTATATCATTTTATGAGGCTAAATATTTTAATAGAGCCTTGATTTTGATTCGTCAGATTGCTCAAATCTGCTTCAAGCTCTTTTGACTTTCTGTTGTAGGCAAATTTTCCATTTTGGATTTCTTTTTATAAAGGCATCCGTCTTCCTTATTTTCAAACAAAATTCTGTTGTTGCAACGTCAGGAGTGGTGTACACAAGCTGCTTTGTTTTACAAATTCTGTTGGAATTGCTTTGATTTCCATGATAATGCCTTGTAAAAATTTAGCTAGGACTTGGTATTTGCTTTAGTGGTGGTAATTGTAATCTTTCTGGTTGTTTCATTTGACTTACCACTGAATAATTCAGATTAAGGCTGTGAACTCATATCTAATGGTTTAATCGGAAGCTTTTTTAAGATAAAGAAACCGCACTCCATGCAAAACTCTGTGGAGTATTCATCCATACTGAAAAGCATTTTATATACCGTAACTAGATCGTTTTATGACAAAGAGGTTGTGAAAGAGCGATTAAGTAATCAAGGACAATACTTTGTAATGTATATATTACACATTTTGGGGCAACATGGTTAAAAGTGTTACCTTGTTAATTACTTCTTGTTTGCTTTGCTTTTAGTTCCCATCATTGTATGTTACCTATTTAGTGAACCATCAAATCCAGTATAATAGCTTTTTCACCTTAATCTTAGAAAGAGTAAATGCTTCATAATAAATGAGGTGATCCCATTGGAACATTGTATAGAGATATTCTGCTTAATTGGGAGATGGTGTCAAGCAGGAAAGATCAGATCCCTACATGAAGGTCCAATTAAACTTATTTACTCACGCCTATGCACAGGCATATTCTCAACTAACAAACACCAACTTGGAGTTCGATAAGGGTCAACAGAATTCAATGGTGATTGGACTTTGTTCACTTGTGGCTACGTAGGGATTCTTATTCTAGGCTGATCCCTCATTTAACTCCACCCCCAGGTTCCGTCACTTCTTCTCCTACCCTCTGGTACCTTAAGGCAGAACCATAATTCCACATTCTTATACTAGCATTGTTCTCATATTCTAGGCCAGGGGTGGGCAAACTATGGTTCTTTGATAAAGTGACCAGATTTTTTTTTCTTCAAGCGGGACACCATTGACGGGGGTGGGTTTCTCCATTTGAGTTTTGCCCTCTGCGCATGCGCAGAACGCTGCGCATGCGCAGAGGGCAAAACAGAAAATGTCGGCGTCCAGGTGAGGTGGGGGGGAAGGGGGGAGGGGGGAGGCGGGAGGGCGCTTGGATGCCTACAGCTCGCGACAGGTAAGCTGCCTCCTTTCCCCGTCTCCCGCCTCCTGTTCGTTGCTTGCCAGCCCGGCCGAAGGGAAGGCGGGAGGCGAGGAAAGGCCTCCCGAAAGGAGGGGAGGCTTCGGGAGCCCGCCTCCCTTTCGGCCCGAAAGGGAAGCGGGCTCCCGAAACCTCCCCTCCATTCGGGAGGCCTTTCCTCGCCTCCCGCCTTCCCTTCGGCTGGGCTGGCAAGCAACGAACGGGAGGTGGGAGACGGGGAAAGGAGCAGCCGGCAGCTTACCTGCTCCAAGCATCCAAGCGCTGCGGTCTCCCGGTCGCCCGCCCGGCCCCAGGGCAACGGCGGCAGCGAGGCGCCGGGGGGAAGAAAGGGGAGGGGGACGAGGAAGGGCTGTTTGCGCCGCTCGTGATGTAAATTCAAAGCGGCGACGGCTCCTCGTCCCTCACCCCTCCCAACAGCAGCGGGGCCTCCGAGGGTGGGGCTAGGGATGGGGCGGGGGAAGGAGAGGAGGAGCAGCCTCCCTTCCCCCTCCCCCCAGCTTCCAGCCGCCGCCGGAGGAGTCAACAACGCGGGACGCCCGCCCGCCGCCAACGCTGCCCACAGCCGGCCCGAGCTGAGAGGCCTGCTGCCTTTCAGGGCGATTTTTTGAAAGAATGCCCTAGTCGGGCATTCTTTCAAGAAATCGGGACTTTTTAAGAGGGCGGGCGGGACGCGGGACAAATGGTGAAAAAGCGGGTGTGTCCCGCCAAAATCGGGACGTCTGGTCACCTTATTCTTTGAGGATCTGTGGACTTCAACTCCCAGAATTCCTGAGCCAGCCATGCATGCATGGCTGGCTCAGGAATTCTGGGAGTTGAAGTCCACAGGTCCTCAAAGAACCATAGTTTGCCCACCCCTGTTCTAAGCATAACTCCCTCAGAATTCTAATTAGAACACATCCATTTGGATGGAATATATGTCCTTTCAGTATCATATCCCTTCTATTTAACAGTGGCTGATTCTAGCCCTTTAGCTGTTTGTTGCTATAGCAGAGTGAAAATTCACTTCTGGCTAAAGGCCGGTTTGGGTGGTGAAGACAGGAGGCGTGGCCTGTGCTTCTTTGCAGTTCCATTTAAAAAAAAACTTATGAAATAGTCAGATGGATTAATGTTGAATACTCCTTCAAACAGCTAAATGTGTAGGAGTGGGGTGGGGCTATCCTTTCTTAAGCCTCCTAAAAAGCTGTAGCCTTTTTTTTTTCAAAATCTTGGCATCTTGGCATCATTTAAAACACATGTGTACACAGACATGTTTTATTTTAAGTTACTACAAAAAGATACTTTGCCATTCTTGGCTTTTAAGAAGCTTGGAAACCAAAGAAGATTTGGGAATACAAACTGTATGTCACGTAAGGCAGTCTAGTTGAAGCTTATTGAATCCCAAGCATATGTTGGGCTATTTCTCTTTGGCTTTCAGCACTGCATTTAGAACGAAAAGAATTCTAGCTTGGGAGAGTTCATATATTAAGTGTTGAATTATGAACTGTCCACATCTTCTTTGCTCTCTCATCTTGTTTGCTGGACCGTCTTTGGAAATAATCTCTTTATGTCTGGAGCCTTTTATATTGTTCTGTGATCTGGTTTGTTTTAAAAAGTGGGAACAGTCGAAGTGTGGCCTGATGACAGATATTATCAAAAACATGACAAACCACAAGCTTCATGCTGTGCAACATGCTTAAACTGTGCTGTGCTTTATGTTAAGGGCAGTGGTGACATCCAATTTTTTTTTACTACCGGTTCGGTGGGCGTGGCTTGGTGGGCGTGGTGTGGCTTGGTGTGGCTTGGTGGGCGTGGCAGGGGAAGGATACTGAAAAATCCCCATTCCCTCCCCACTCCTGGGGGAAGGATATTGCAAAATCTCCATTCCCACCTCACTCTGGGGCCAGCCAGAGGTGGTATTTGCCGGTTCTCCAAACTACTCAAAATTTCCGCTACCGGTTCTCCGAACTACTCAAAATTTCCGCTACAAGTTCTCCAGAATCTGTCAGAACCTGCTGGATTTCACCCCTGGTAAAGGGTCTGTGTTAAGCAGTGCTGTGGAGTCGGAGTCGGAGTCGGAGTCGAGGAGTCGGAGTCGGAGTAAATTTTGGGTACCTGGAGTCGGAGTCGGAGTCGGAAATACAAAAAACTGAGGAGTCGGAGTCGGAGTCGGAGTCGGAGTCGGAACATTTATCTACCGACTCCACAGCAGTGCTGTGGAGTCGGAGTCGGAGTCGAGGAGTCGGAGTCGGAGGAAATTTTGGGTACCTGGAGTCGGAGTCGGAGTCGGAGTCGGAAGTACAAAAAACTGAGGAGTCGGAGTCGGAGTCGGAACATTTATCTACCGACTCCACAGCCCTGGTGTTAAGGACTGTATTCATCTACACACACACACACACACACACACACACACACACACACACACACACACACACACACGTAACACATTTTTTGCTGATAATGAAAATGAAGGGAGACTAGTATAGATTTATTTCAAGCTATTTAGCTCTCATCAGCTAGCTGGGATTTGAACCTGGGCAGCCTGCCTGTAAGGCAGTATCTTTAACCTCTAAGCTACAGGCTCTCCTCCTATATCAGCTTGTACCAGGGAAGGGTTATATGTTTTTTTTCCCTGTCGAATCATCATTTTTTCTATCATCATCATATATATATTAATCACAAATCTCTATCTATCTATCTATCTATCTATCTATCTATCTATCTATCTATCTATCTATCTATCAATCTAATCTAATCTAATCTAATCTAATCTAATCTAATCTAATCTAATCTAATCTAATCTAATCTAATCTAATCTAATCTAATCTAATCTAATCTAATCTAATCTATCTATCTGGCACTCATAATGCCCTGGTGAGTTGTATCAGTTATAGGAAGTTGATATAATACAGGGTCCCGATAGAAGCTGGCTTCTTGACTCAGTTTCAGCATGCTGGCTACAGATTGTGCGGAACTGAAGCTTAGCGCATCAGGAAGTTACCAGCTTACAAGCATGCTATATTTTCTTTACTTTTCCACAGCAAGAGGAAGAGAGGGCGTGAACCGTTTAGAGCAGGGCTGTCAAACTCCCGGCCCATGGACTGGATGTGTCACGTGCTGGCCACGCCCACGCCCGGTTTAGCGAACAGGAAAAAAGTCCCAGTACGTCACATGACACATGACATGTGGTGGCGCAGTGGTTAAAAGCAGCACTGCAATCTGAACTGCTAGTTCAGCAGTTCAGCTGTTCAAATCTCACCAGGCTCAAGGTTGACTCAGCCTTCCATCCTTTCGAGGTGGGTAAAATGAGGACCCAGATTGTTGGGGGCAATATGCTGAACTCTGTAAACCGCTTAGAGAGGACTGTGAAGCGGTATATAAGTAAGTGCTATTGCTATTGTTATTGCTGTGACGATGTGAGTTTGACACCCCTACTTTACATGTATGGGAGTTTGGGAATCTCAGAAGGTCTTAATAAACACAGGTTTTTTAAATAAAAAAACACATTATAAATGCTAATTGATCAGGCACCTGCAATCTGGCTGACGTGTGCCCCGAATCTGCACAACTTCCCTTTCTGTCTATCCTTCCTTTTGGAAATCATACATTATTTAAGCATTCAATGCATGAGCTACAGCTTATACCTTTTAAGAAAATTTGTTAGCTGACAAAGAGCTATCAGACTCCTCATTTTTGCCTACTGTGGACTAATATTCTCTTTTCACAGCATCCCTGATATAGTTTTGCCTTCTTTTTTTTAAAAAAAGTTTATTTAGTTTTAGTCTAATATTCTCTTTTCACGGCATCCTTGATACAGTTTTTCCCTTCTTTTTTAAAAGGTTTGTTTAGTTTTAGTATTGCATAAGCAGGAAATTAAAAAATAGACATACAAGAGAAATAAAATATTGTGCAATACAAAATACATTGTGTAAAGTAGCATTCGGTAGTATAACCTTTTCCTTCCTCACATATTTTTCTTACTTTAAGTAAGAAACATGACTTTAAATGACTACTATGACTTTAATTTATGTGCAAAATTTACTAGCATTGTGTTTGCCAAACTGGGATTAAGACTGATCTGATATCAGAAACCTATTGTTAATCCAATCCAATTGACAAGTGAAATGTCAACCTGAAAATACATTTCTTTACTACCTAATGGGATAGAACAAAGAAGTTAATTTTTAAAAGCTCTTAAAACTTGACTGAAAGTTAACTAGGAGATTGGCTTACAAATTTAATTCTCATTAGATTTATTTTGTAGACATCACATGCAGCAATAACCTGGAAAGCCAGGTGTTTTAGTATGGCAGAACTATTAGTGAGTTGCAGTGTGCAACATCTTATGCTGATTAAAATGGTTTTATTGGGTAAATGATAGTTCTTTCCCAATCTGGTGACTTCATTAAGTGAATCTCTCAGACTTCTCATGAGCCATGAGCTAGTTGGGAATTCTGAGTCTTTTGTTGTGAATTCCTTCAGAAGGTGAGCAACACTGAGAAGAACTGTGTTTATTGCAAATATTGTTGGGTGCCTGCTTTGTAAGAAAGAGGGACCCCAAATGAAGGAATAGCAAAGATGTTTACGAACATTGAGGGCTACCAGGCAGGAAATTCCAGGGACCCAACTTGCTGATCAGTTTGGGGGAAACCAAGGAAGTCTTGGAGTATCTGATGTTAGTTTGCTTTTTAGACAAAATGGGCCTTTCAGAAGGACAGTAGAGCTGGGAAAGTCTCAGGAGGGACAATTGAGGTCATCTGGCTGATGGGGGATGGATCCCTGGGCTTTCTTATTTATTACATTTATTGATTTCCTATCTTATCACTGTGTCACAGTTTCTTCGTGAGGGCAGTACTATGAGGTGATCAGGAGGCTTCTATGCTTGAGTTTAAATGGGATTTCAGGGGACTTTTTTTCTGAGGGTAGGGAGGATCAGTTAGGCTCAGATAGGATAAGGCAGGGGTGTCAAACTCAAGGCCCACGGGCCGGATCTGGCCCGCGGGTTGTTTAGATCTGGCCCATGGGGCAGCTCTGAAAACAGCGAAGGACCGGCCCGCGGTGCCTCTGCCAGTGAAAACGGAGCTTGCGAGGGCCGCGTACAGCCCTCCCGAGCTCCGTTTTCACTGGTAGAGGGTTGCAGGAGGCCGTCACAGCTGAAAACAGAGCTCGGGAGCCCGTTTTCGCTGGCAGAGTGCTCAGGCCTCCACGGGCGCCCCTGATATGAGTGACGTCAAGCTGGCCACGCCCCCTGACCCCCCCCCAGGTCAAACACAACCCTGATGCACCCCTCAATGAAATCGAGTTTGACACTCCTGGGATAAGGCAAACAGAGGAACTGGGTTTGACTCTGATTGCATCTAAAATACCGGAAGGAAAAAAGGGTGCAGCCTCCATTTAGTTGCTGGATTTATTTCTGCATCCTGTCTGCAATGTGATGTGACTTCATATATTTATATAAATTATACTAGACTGTAATGGTTATCCTTAATGTTGCCTAATCACTTTCTTTAAACTGCACCTGAGTTTGCTGCACTTTGCAAGAGCCCAAGATGGTACTTTAAATACCTGATTGCTAAGATGATGTTTTCTTAGATCAAAGCAGAGACGCCTGTGGCTTGCTTGTTACTCTTCAGTCATGCAGAACGTGAGGTCATATCTTCCTTTACTTAATTTAGAAGCAAGAATATCCCTGCTTAGCTTTTTTGCAGAAAGTTTCAATATGCTCCTTTTTTTTTCTAGTTAACCTTCATTCCAGTGCAAATGGGGCCACATTTACAGCTACAAATCTAGGCTCTTTTGGTTAACGTTCCATTTATTTTCTAACAGAGAAAATGAGAGTATGCACGTTTCATAATTTAATAGTGAAGATATAGATGTGTCCCTTGAGTTTCTATGAAATGCTATAGAACTGCTCAGAATTGCCGTGAACCGCAAGATGGGAATCAAATAAATTTAATAAGATAGAAAAAAAAATAAGCAAATAAACTGTAGATCTTTTTTTTGCTATCTTAAAAAAACGTCCTTTCCTTCATTGTGGGAATTTCTATATTTCCATCTTTGTACATATAATACACTTACTGTCCCTCTCCCTTCTTCTTTAGCTCTTTTAATTTGTTTCTTTCTCAAGAGTGCCGTTTCTAATTAAAATAAAAAGCATCTCAAAATGTCAATTTGGCATGATGCTACGAAATTTGTCTACCGGCTTGTAATAAAGAATGATACTTTGTTTGCATAGGAAATCCCAGTGAAAGATAAAGAAAATATTATGTTAACTGATAGGGTCAACTTAATTGGCTGCACAATTGGTAATTGTCCTTAATTCCTGACATTTATACTGAAGAGTTTTATTGACTGGTACTGATACTATATTTGGGGAAAATTTCTGATACTTTGTACAGGGAGTCTTTTTTAACTTCCAACCACAATTGGGACTGGAATTTCACCCCTAAGCAATGCTGTAAAGCAGAGGTAGGGAACTATGGCCCCTTTATGACTTGTGGACTTCAATTCCCAGAATTCCTGAGCCAGTCATGCTGGGTCAGGAATCCTGGGAGTTGAAGTCCACAAGTCATAAAAGGGTTCCTCACCCCTGTTGAAAAGTGAAATATCACATGACCTCATTGCTTAGCAACCATAATCTCATCCCTTCCCATTGTGGTAATTAACTGTGAATTGTGGGTCATTAAGTGAGTACCCACCCCAATCCAAACTACTCTGGGCTTGATGTCTCCTAGCCCTGAGCCAATTCCCCCCAACTTTCTTTCTCTCCCCCTTCAACCTCTCTCCTTTTGGCTGCATGCACCCTAACAGCCTCAGCAAGCTCCACCATTCATTCTTACCCCAACATTCCTTCTCTCCTACCAAGCAACAGCATTTGCTACCCAGTTCTCTGCCAGTTCCCTGCACAAAACTTTGGCACTCAGCGACCATGACTGAAGCAGGGGTGGGTTCCACTTCCCTTCGCCACCGGTTCGCATCACGACGTTTCCCGCGCGTCCCCTCATGCAATTCTGCTTCCGCGCATGCTCAGTAGCTATAATCAGCCTGAAACACAGCTATGGAGCTGATCAGCTGTGCTTCAGCCGAAGGAATAAAGCTAATTATAAACCCGGGGGCGGACAGGAGGGCCCTTTTTCAAGCAGCAGCAGAGGAAAAAACTTCCAAACGGTAAAAAAATTCAGAAACCCCCCCCCAAAAGATGGCGGCGCCCATGGACCGGCACCGACTGAACCAGATCCGTGATGCCATCGTGATGTCACCAACAGGTCGCTACCAGTTTGGGTGATCCGGTCCGAACCTGGAGGAACCCACTCCTGGACTGAAAGTGGATGTACCTGGCTCCTTTCTTTGCTGTCTTCCTTTTCAGACCCAGGTTCTCTAGTGAACTTGTGACTTCCTGCCTTCCAATACAGTAGCATTGCCAGCTTAGTCTAGTAGAGGTTAAGGCACCAGGCAAAAGATTGTGAATTCATATCCTGCCTTAGCCATGAAAGTCAGATGGGTTTAAGGGGCGTGCATAAGCGCACCAGCGTGCGTACCGTCCCTGTCCTAATGTTCCCTTTTATTCATATCCATTCCATGTATTCATAATTATATTTATACTTATATCTGTTATCTAATACATGCCTGTCGAAATAAAATACAACTGGGTGACTTTCTTCACACTTTCTTGGCCCACCCCACCCCAGAGGCTTGTTGTTGTTGTTGTTGTTGGGAAAATAGGAGGAGAAAGGTATATTGGGTATGTTTGCCACCTTGAGTTATTTGTAAAAATAATAAAAGGAAGGAAGGGAGGGAGGGAGGGAGGGAGGGAGGGAGGAGGAAAGAAAAAGAGAGAAGGAAGGAAAGAAAGGGAGAGAGAAAGAAAGAAAAAGAAAGAAAAAAGAGAGAAAGAAGAAAGAAGAAAGAAAGAAGAAAGAAGAAAGAAGAAAGAAAGAAAAAGAAAGAAAGAAAGGAAGAAAGAAGAAAGAAAAAGAAAGAAGGAAGGACGGAAGGAGGAAGAAAGAGAAAGAAAGAAAGAAAGAAAGAAAGAGAAAGAAAGAAAGAAAGAAAGAAAGAAAGAAAGAAAGAAAGAAAGAAAGAAAGAAAGAAAGAAAGACCTCAACTTACAACAATTCATTTAGTGGCTGTTCAGATTTACCAAAAAAGTAACTTATGACTGTTCTTTTACACTTATGACCGTTGCAGCATCCCCATGGTCATGTGATCAAAATTAGGATGCTTGGCAACTGGTTCGTATTTATGACTATACATAATCATAAATCAAGGATCATCTGTATTGCATGCCAAGTCTTTTCTTAGTTTTTCTGCATCTTTGTGAACAGAAATAGATGCAGTGGTCTATGCTACTGATTAAGTGATTCAGACATTACCACACTTCATTTTCATTATGCTGTTCTGCCCTCTAGAAAGGGTTTGGACAATAGTCTGTTCTGTGCCCCTCCAAGTTCAGATTACGTATAGAAATGTATTTAATTAGCATTTATCATGGTGTTAACTTGTTATGCATCCTGCAGTAACGAAAGCTACATTGTGCACATAAGACAGATACTTACAATTGTGAGCAGGGGCAAAATCAGCTGGTTACATTTTATGCTTTTTATCTCCTATATGTAAGAAACTGTTTGAAAATGTGAGATTGCTGTGCCTCTAGTTTCAAATCTAAAATGTAAAATAATGTTCAGCGGATCTCCTTTTGCGAATAAGCCAAGTCACACATGGGATGGGATGGGATGGGATGGGATGGGATGGGATGGGATGGAGGCAGAGGAAAGTTGACTAGGTTTCAAAGGAGCAAGAATTAGCCCGACAATTCTGAAAATTAGGCAAGCTCTATAAAATTATAAGTATCCCAAAGAGAGATGACGAATTGAAAGTTTTCCTTCTGAACTAAAGGACGAGATTTTGCCTGATGACTAGGAATTCATTAGTGCGTATCAGGGGTAGATTCCGGTTTTCTTTACTGCCAGTTCGCTCAGGGATGCGCTTCGTGCATGCGCAGTAATAAAACAAAGCTTCTGCACATGCGCAGAAGCAAAAAACAAGATGGCAGCACCTATGGCGCCGCTGAGAGAACCGTCTCAGGGGCGTGGCAGGCCTGGGTCGCTGCCAGTTCCAGCGACCCAGGCCACCAAGTTACTACCGGTTCTATAGAACTGGTCCTAACCAGTAGGAACCCACCTCTGGTGCCTATGTAACATGTTAGTTAGTATGTTTGCATCTGTCTGCAGTATTGAAAAGTGAAACCATAAAACTGACACAGTGTATTGAAAAGAAGCGTGAATAACACAGTGCTTCACCTTGCTGAAGGAAGGCTGAAATTGCACAACTTGGAAAAAAATAGAGCACGGCTGGCATGAAATGAGACCAAAATTAGGTGACTGTCCCTGTTTGCGCAGCTGTGGGTTTCAGAGTCTGCTGATTTTCAGGCATGTGAGTTCACACCCAGTCATACACATCCACTTATGACATGCGCACAATGTATTGACTTTTGAGGTTTTGCTATAACCTTTTTTTTTTTTTTGCTTGCTAGGCTGATTAGTGATGAATCCTGTTTTGTGTAAGAAGGGCTTGTTGTGTGTTGTCCAAAAGGCTGCAAAAAGAGATCTGTCAGATGCATGTGGAGGCTGTCATCCTTCAATTCCTATTTTATTTTGGAGAGACCATCTTACACAGGGATTACCAGATTTCTCCTAGCTCAGGGGTCAGCAACCTGGGGCTCTGGAGCCACATGTGGCTCTTTCATCCCTTTGCTGCGGCCCCCTGTCGCTGGTCGGTGCCACAATTCTGGTTAGGAAGGGGGGAAGCATGGCGTGCCAGGAGGAGACTCTATGGCCAGGGGAGGGTTTTCCGGTCAGCTCCAAAATTGATAGGGCTTTTGGTTAGGACAGGTAGAGGAAAAAGAATGCCGCGCTAGGAGGAGACTCTATGGTGGGGAAAACGGCCTTCCGGTCAGCTCCAGAATTGAACGGGGGGCTTCCGGTTAGAACCTTTATGGCTCTTTGAGTATTTAAGGTTGCCAACCCCTGCTCTAGACTCATGTAAAATGAAGGCATGGTTTCTATAACTGCCTTTTGCAGAGAGGTATGGATCGAAACCAGTGGTGAAATCCAATTTTTTTTACTACCGGTTCTGTGGGCGTGGCTTGGTGGGCTTGGTGGGTGTGGCTTGGGTGTGGCAGGGGAAGGATACTGCAAAATCCCCATTACCTCCCCATTCCTGGGGGAAGGATATTTCAAAATCTCTATTCCTACCCCACTCTGGGGCCAGCCAGAGGTGGTATTTGCCGGTTCTCCGAACTACTCAAAATTTCCGCTACCGGTTCTCCGAACTATTCAAAATTTCCACTACTGGTTCTCCAGAACCTGTCAGAACCTGCTGGATTTCACCCCTGATCGAAACGTTTAAGAAGGAAGCAGATGGGCCAGAGACGAAGCATATTTCATCCAAACTAATTAGTTTGGGAAGTGATGTTGCACTTAAAACCGTTTGCCTTCTGAGTTCTTTTGGTTGGTTTATATTGTTTATGGCAATGGAGTTGTGTTTCTGCAAAAGTTTCCACATTCAGATCGTCCTCACAGCCAGAACAGACAATACTGAATGGGCAGTGAAGGCAAGGTTGATCTGGAATAAGTCATGGGTGTCACCTTCAGCGAGATAAGCCTGCAAGTTTGATAAATAAATATTCTGCTTGTAGCATTGATACTTTTGTTTTCCCCAAGAATGCTGTCCACTTTTGTGTGTGCATTTTTGAGAAATATGATAAATCTGGCAGAGGAAGGAAGCTATTTCATAACTACTGGATATGCAAAACTTGGCAGATGCAGCTATTTAAGCTGTGAATATTTTTTTTTAAAAAAAAATTGTTTGGAGTAAATGGCCAGCAAAAAGAATTATGCTGCAAATGCACTTCTTCTATACTCTTGCGCAATCTGTATTTTACTTACCAAATTGAGTTAGGGTTGAGGGTTGAGGATTGTATTGGTCAGTCCTTCTCCTCTCAGGTATAAACAAGGCCTGTCTCCATCTTGAGCCAAATGAGTGACAAATTAATTTTATGACCTTGTCACTTCTACTTGAGTGGTGACGAGCTGAAGTGGTGCAGTGGTTAAATGCTGCGACTGCAGGCTGACTGCTAGTTCAGCAGTTCAGCTGTTCAAATCCCACTAGGCTCAAGGTTGACTCAGCCTTCCATCCTTCCGAGGTGGGTAAAATGAGGACCCAGATTGTTGGGGGCAATATGCTGAACTCTGTAAACCGCTTAGAGAGGGCTGTAAAGCACTATGAAGCGGTATATAAGTAAAGTGCTATTGCTATTGTGCTCAAAAACAAAACAACTTCCCAATTCCGAAAACTCTGGTGAGTCTGCGAACAGTCTATACACGGTTTCCTGTGCACACAAGGAAGGAATAACAACAGTGAAAGGAGGGGAGTTTTTGGCAGTCTGTTGAGCTATTGTGACCATTTTCGGACAGAATCTGCTGTGGCATTGGGCAGGGTCCTCACAAAAGGCGGATGAGGGGGTATTTTGAAGAACCATTTCAGGCTTCTCCTAAGAGCGTTCCTCTGTAAATACAAATTCCCTGTATTCAGAAAGTAAGCACATTATAAAGCAAACTGATATCCTAATCAAACTTTTTTTATTGGGTTATCCAAATATAATATAAAGTACAAAAAATACAAAAGAAAAGGGGAAAATACGGGAGGGAAAAGGGGAAGGGAGAATGAAGGGCAAAGGGAAAAAAAAGAAAGAAAAGGCGTTGACTTTCGACTCCTTTTGTTGCAATAGAATAATAATATCAAACTTCAACTTTTTTACTTTTATATAATAATTAGTAGCTGGATACCTGTGCTTCGCTAGGAAACTATGTCATCAGGCTTGATAAATAGACAATTAAAGCTTGAAAATTAATGAGTAGTTACGGGGCTTGATACAGTGACACTTAAAGCTTGAAAATGTACCGTATTTTTCGGAGTATAAGATGCACCGGTATAAGACGCACCTTAGTTTTGGGGGAGGAAAATGGGGGGGGGGAAATCTGTCTACCAGGTATTCATCTGGCTAGCGTCCTTAGTCTGGTCAGCTTCAGCACATTATTTTATTTCCTGGTTAGGACTTAAAAAAACCTTCTTCTGAGAGAGTAACAATGAAAGAGCCTGCAAGCCAATAAGAGCTGGGAAGATAGTTAGCACCTGGTTAGGGCTGGAAAAAAACTTCTTTGGAGCAAGTAGAGCAATGAAAAAAAAACCCTGCAAGACTTAGGGCTGGAAAAACATTCTTCTGAGAGAGTAACAATGAAAGAGCCTGCAAGCCGGTAAGAGCTGGGAAGATTGTTAGCACCTGGTTAGGGCTGGAAAAAACTTCTTTGGAGCAAGTAGAACAATGAAAAAACCCTGCAAAGACTTAGGGCTGGAAAAACATTCTTCTGAGAGAGTAACAATGAAAGAGCCTGCAAGCCGGTAAGAGCTGGGAAGATCGTTAGCACCTGGTTAGGGCTGGAAAATAACTTCTTTGGAGCAAGTAGAGCAATGAAAAAAAAACCTGCAAAGACTTAGGGCTGGAAAAACATTCCAGCCTGCAAGGTAAGAGCTGGGAAGATCGTTAGCACCTAGTTAGGGCTGGGAAAAAAGCTTCGGAAAAGCTACATTCGGAGTATAAGACGCACCCAAATTTTCAGCCACTTTTAGGGAGGAAAAAGGTGCGTCTTATACTCCAAAAAATACGGTATGTAGAATGTGTAACTCCTTAGCATCAGAGTGTATTAATATAAGGCAACTGGCAGTTGGAACAGAGTACTTTTCAGGTGGGGAGGGGGAGTAAAACGTCTAACTCCTTAGCATCAGAGCGTGTTAATATAATACTGTATAAAAATACTAATGATTTGATGGTCATTTCGAAAAATCCTTTCTTAGCGAGCACCTAGAAGCCAAGAAGAACATACGTGCCAAGTTTCAAGTTTGTAGGCTTTACGGTTCTGGAGATTTCATGATGAGTGAGTGGTATTTGGCTTTTATATATAGATATATAGATATAAAGTAGCCATTTCTGTAATAACAAACCTTCCTGCCATCAACATAACATCAAAGTCCCAATTCCACCCACCCCCCAAGCAAACTGATAAATCTAGACTATAACCTTTTTGGAATTTTGGTTTGGATTCTTAGCAGCTAGTTCTGTGTACTTTTTAAGGTTGAATGGAGAGGAGGATCAGAGGTCCTCTTAGCCACAAACTCAGGGGAAACTTTGAGCCAATCACTGCAGCTGTTTTCCAGTGCTGGAAAAATGGAGAACAGTGCAACAGAGAGAAGGGGGTGGGGTTGATTATCTCTGTTTATTTGGGAAAGTTGTAAAATAGAAATGTAATCATGTTAAAATGAATTTAAATTTTTACCAGTTCAGATGTTCAAAGGATGTATACAGCTGGATTCCCAGTTTGTTATCTGTGTTCTGATGTAGAAGGTAATGCATTTCCAGTTTAGTCCTTCTGAATAAATATAGGTTTATTGAGACTGCAGAGAAGTGGCCCAAGTGGTGTATATGTTGCTCTTCGAACTTATCATTTCTTAGTATGATCTAATCAGATGATATATATAATGTGAGAACCATGGATTCAGTCTAGAGATCGTACAATGGCAGAACAAGGGGCGGATTGCTCACTTACCTTGCTACTGGTATGCTGCGCGCGCATCACCACGTTTTGTGTGTGCGCACATGCGCTACGTGTGCACGCGCCCTCGTGTGATTTTGCTTCCATGCATGCACGGAAGCAAAATCGCACCAAAATATCACGAGGGGACGTGCGCACGCACACGTGCACGCACACGAAACATGGAGACTGCCTGAAAAGATAGTTTAATGATGGAAGGGACCACATGGTTTTGAGGTCCTGGGCAAAAAGGCACGTGGGTGAGTGAGTGAGAGAGAGAGAGAGAGAGATTTATACCCTTTATTGGGCTTTGAATTTGAGTTTGTATTCTGATTGGTTGTCAGACTCCCATGGGGACATGCAAGTGTAACTTTGTAGGTTGTCTTTTGAGTCGCAGGCTTGGTTGAGCCTTGCTGGGTGATGATGTAATGTAAGGGCTTTGGGAAATTCCTACTATGGCTCTACCTGAAGGAGGTAGATCTTTGTTGTGTAGAGTAGACTTGCCCAGGCCTTAATGGCCCATTGATAAAGGTGGGGGCTGAATTTCTGCCTCCCTTTTAGGGGAAATATTCTGCCCTTTTAATATTTCCTAAAATATCTCATTTTAGGTGCTAACTTCCTACAATTCTTAACACAAATAATTAGGGCCAATGACTTTAATGGGAAAGTTGACCTCTTTAGAAACCTATGACTGGAAGTGTCATCTTTCAAACCCTGTGGTTCCACTCCTTTCTAAAATTATATCCTAGCCCCCATTCACCCCCCCCAAACCAGCACATTGTAGGTGGTATTTTTCAAAAATGTGATGAATTAATAAGTTTTAGCTTGCTATAGTCATACCTTTTAATTTGTTGACTTGGGGCAGACTGTAGTAAAGAGAAAGATATAACAATTGTGACTATAAAAATAGTTTCAAACATATAAACAATAGTTAGGCTTTGGAAATTTGCATTGTGGGAGGAATTCACAAGCAGTGGCTCTTAAAATATCATGCCAGATGGTTCTGGAGTATCACTTTTGATGGATAAAAATGGATATATTCTAAAGTGCTCAAAGCAAAGTGCAGAGGTTGTAGTTGCTCATAAAAATTACAGTTGTACACGCATTAACCTGGTTATAATTTCTTTGAAATCTGAAATGAGGTATCATTCTTATACTGCTGATAATACAGCTCTTTGTTCTGCCATCTCATTTTGGGTAAGGCTGTGGAAGTACTGAGCACATGCTTAGAAAGTTTATTTTTTTAATATTTATTTTATTTGTCAAAACGTGTACAAGATAACAGGTATGGTATAAACATAAACAAAAGCAAAGTAGGTATAGGTAAATTTGGACAATAGGACAGTAGGACAGGGACGGTAGGAATGATGGTGCGCTTATGCACGCCCCTTACAGACCTCTTAGGAATGGGGTGAGGTCAACTGTAGACAGTCTAAGGTTAAAGTTTTTGGGGTTTGGGGAAGAAACCACAGAGTCAGGTAGTGCATTCCAGGCACTGATCACTCTGTTGCTGAAGTCGTATTTTCTGCAGTTGAGTTTCGAGCGGTTTACATTGAGTTTGAATCTATTGTGTGCTCGTGTGTTGTTGCGGTTGAAGCTGAAGTATTCATTGACAGGTAGGACATTGTGGCAGATGATTTTATGAACTACATTTAGATCAGATCGAAGGCGACGTAGCTCTAAGTTTTCTAAGCCCAAAATTTCAAGTCTGGTGGAATTAGGTATTCTGTTGTGAACAGAGGAGTGGAGGACTCTTCTTGTGTCATCATATCACGCTGAAAGTTTGGTCCTTTCAGCATGATAATGAATGGAATTTTGATTCCTAACAAAAAAGAATGTACACCCACCTTTAAGAATATAATTGATTATGCTTCAGGATAAAAAATACCATTTCAAAATTAATTTTGATGAAAAGTCATTTATTTAAATGTATTGGCTGCCCATCACTCTAGATTTTGATCCTCCTCCCTCCCTCCCTCCCTCCCTTCCTCCCTCCCTCCCTCACAAACCTTACAGCCAAGGTTTGTCTGGGTTTGATTTATACTCCAAAGTGTAAATTGTTAAAAGTTCAGCTATTCTTGGTGTGAATGTCGACAGCATGTTGGTTACCATGCTTTGAAACTCATTATTTCTATTGATATGAAATCTCACCTCAGTGCATACAGTATATGTAAATTGGAGCACATAGCACTAAAAGTGTTATGGATTAGGCAAGCTGAATTGATTGTCATTTGTGTGACAATCAATCCAGATTTTGAAAATTCTAGATTTTGAAAATTCTCAGATTCAGAGGCAGCCACAAAATAGTAGTCGTTTTTACTATAGTTGGCTGTGCGCTATATGATCATAATGCAATTTCAAAAGGTCACTGGGTTTCCACAACTACCTCCAATCCTAGCATAACCATCCCTGGAGAAATTTGCTTTATTGCTTCAGTGTTATGCCAGGAGTAATCAACTTGCTACATTGTTTTGTTCAATGCTGTCATAATCACTTACTGTTGGTTGACTTGTACTTATGGCCATAACAGTTCAGTGATATTTCAAATGCTCTTAGTTGACTCCTGTTTTAGATGATAGAAAGACGAATATCCAGGCTTTATTATTTAAGATAATATCAGTGTATCTGTGGTCTTGTATGAGGCTGTGAGATATTATCATCCCTTCCTCCCAGTTTCACATTTACCATCTCTGAATTCCAGTGTGTGGGTTGGTTCCTTCTGAATGTATTTATGTTATTATGAGGACGTTCTGGAAGGCAAACAGTCTCACCGTGGGGAGGGGAAATGATGGGAGCAGGGCCTATGGCAGAAAAGGGTTTCCCCCTAGGACCCACCAGAAAAATCTCCCTTCCTGACAAGACCTTCCCCATGCCACTGTCTGATGGGGTAGGTAGATGTCTCTGGCAGAGGCGGTTCCTCAAAGAACTCGGTCCCATTTCCTATAAGGCTTTAAAGTATCAACCTTGTGAACTCTCGTTTCCTCTTTCCACTATGTATTCAAAATGGACAATGATTAATATATGTGTGAATGGATGTGGGTTTGGGTGTGCATGTGTGTATGTATATAGCATGTATGTGTGTATGTATATGTGTGTTTTATTTATTTATTTATTTATTTGTCAAACGTATAGAATAGTAGTAATTTGTATAAACATAAGTAAAAAGTAACAATAAAAGAGGACAATAGGACAGTAGGACAGGGACGGTAGGCACAGTGGTACGCTTATGCACGCCCCTTATAGACCTCTTAGAAACGGGGAGAGGTCGACTGTAGACAGTCTAAGGTTAAAGTTTTTGGGGTTTGGGGAAGAAACCACAGAGTCAGGTAGTGCATTCCAGGCATTGATCACTCTGTTGTTGAAGTCGTATTTTCTGCAGTCGAGTTTGGAGCGGTTTACATTTAGTTTGAATCTATTATTGCTGCGGTTGAGGCTGAAGTAGTGTGTGTTATGTGTGTGTGTATGTGTATGTGTTATATATGTGTTATGTATGGGTATGGGTAAATATATACTTTCTTTTGAGAGCAGGCAACTGAATTTCATTTTTAATGTGTGCCAATGTGTTCACAGTAAAAAAAAATGACAATAAAAGTGCATTTTGTATTATATGGAATTATACACTTGTTGAACAATAGAATGAAAAGTCACTGTTGTTGAATTAATGAACCAATGGCCTTAGTCTGCAAAAGTCAATTTTTGTGACGACTTCAAATGTGAAAACTTTGAAAACTTGTGCTGTTCTAGCTTGCCCCTATGTTATATGATTAAGACATTACTAGAGTGCGTTAATGCCTCAGCCTTGAAACCTCCTTTCGTCTCTTTATATACTCTTCAATCTGCTTGGTGCGGAGGCTATAAATAAGAAACTGTTGTTAGGTCTGCAATTTTGGAGTAAATACCTTGAAATCATAGCTGCGGTATAAATACCTTGAAACACAACCACTGCTTTATTGGTATATTTCTCACAGGTATGAAATGAAGCATGACTGGCTTCAAGTAGTTGGCATTTGAGTAATCTGGTTATAAATTCCTGTCTTGTTTTTTTTTTTTTAAATGATGCTGCAAGTCAAGATGCTTGCAGTGAGGATGTTATATGAGTCAGTACAACCCCCCCCCCCGCTTAGAAATCATATGATTGTGCTTAGAAAATAATACTGCTTTTTAAAAAAAATAGTCTTTATTAATTACGTTAAAAAACAAACGAACATACAAACAAACATATAAACATGTATAAATATATGTACCGTATTTTTTGGAGTATAAGACGCACCTTTTTCCTCCCTAAAAGTGGCTGAAAATTTGGGTGCGTCTTATACTTCGAATGTAGGTTTTTTTTTCCAGTCCTAACTAGGTGCTAACAGATCTTCCCAGCTCTTACCTTGCAGGCTTTTTCATTGTTACTCTCTCCAAAGAATGTTTTTCCAGCCCTAAGTCTTTGCAGGGTTTTTTTTCATTGCTCTACTTGCTCCAAAGAAGGTTTTTTCCAGCCCTAACCAGGTGCTAACGATCTTCCCAGCTCTTACCGGCTTGCAGGCTCTTTCATTGTTATTCTCTCAGAAGAAGGTTTTTTTAAGTCCTAACCAGGGGATAAAATATTAATCAACTTGATTAATATTTTAAAACTTTGTAGAATTATACATATCCCCATAGTTTGCTCCGGTCTGTGCAGAAAAGTAGACATTTGTTATTGTCTGTACTGTCTTAATTTATGACATATAATTATATCAGTTTTTGATATTTGTTTTGGTTAAGCCAACTATACCACCTGTCCCAGGTTTTATAAAATTCCGAATCGTCTTTATCTTGCATTTCCAATGACATCCTACTCAGTTCTGCCCACTCAAATACTTTATTAATGAGATTTAACGTAGTTGGGATTTGTTCGGTTTTCCAGTTTTGAGCGTATATAATTCTTGCGGCTGTTGTGATGTGTAAAATTATATTAAAAAATAAAAATAAAATAATACTGCTTAATCTGTAAGTGAACAACTTCACAAAGGGATAGCTTTTACCTGATTGGAAATTTAGAACAAAGGTAATTGAGTTTCAAAGATGCCGCTGCCCACTAAAACCCCACTCCACTTACCCATTTATTCCTTAAACCTTACCCAGTTTAAAAGAGGAAGACAAACATTCCCCACAGTGACAACCCTGTGAGATGAGTTGGGCTGAGAGAGAATGGCTGGTCCAAAGTCACCCAGCTGGCTTTCATGCCTAACCAGGGACCAGAACTCCCAATCTCCCGATTTTTAGCCTGGTGGCTTAATCACGACATCAGAGGTTGTAAAAGGTCCTGAATAGGATGCCGAGTTAAGAATAATTTTTTTTCTTCTGAAAAACATACTTGGAGAGTGTCAACTTTGCATCCTTGGACAGTTTTACTGTACCACTTCCGCTCTACTAAATCAGAGATAGCAATAGCACTTAGACTTATATACCGCTTCACAGTGCTTTACAACCCTCTCTAGGCCCTTTACAGAGTCAGCCTATTGCCATCAACAATCTGGGTCCTCATTTTACCGTCCTCGGAAGGATGGAAGGTTGAGTCAACCCTGAGCTGGTGAGAATCGAACTGCTGGCAGCTGGCAGTCAGCAGAAGTAGTCTGCAGTACTGCATTCTAACCACTGCGCCACCATGATAGGTAAGTTTAACTCCAGATGTTTTAGGCCAGTGGCCCCCAACCTTTTGGGCACCAGGGTCTGGTTATGTGGAGACAGTTTTTCTGTAGAGGGGGTATGGTTTCGGATGCTGAATGCATCCTGTGGATGGGGCTTCGCTTGTTTGCACGGCCCGGTTTCTGACATGCTGTGGCCCACTGCTGTTCCACGGCCCAGGGGTTGGGGACCCCTGTTTTAGGCTACAGATTCCACAGTTTTGCCATTGGCCATGCAGCCTGGGATTTATGGGAGTCCCAAATATATGCAGGTTCATGCCTACCCCTAAGGAAATGCTTACTTTTGAGTAAGTGTTGATTCCTGCTTGGAATAATCCCTGCAGCCCTTCTCCCTAGGGTTGAGAAAAGGTGCCTGGGCCAAGGTAGCCAAACTGACTTTGTGCCTAAGGCAGGACCAGAACTGACAGTCTTCTGGTTTTCTAGCCTATATTTAACCACTGCACCAAACTGGCTCCGTACCTCTAAAAGAAAATAAACCTCTATAAAGGTAAAGGTAAAGGTAAAGGTTCCCCTTGCACATATCTGTTAGTCATTCCTGACTCTAGGGGGCAGTGCTCATCTCTGTTTCAAAGCCAAAGAGCCAGCGCTGTCCGAAGACGTCTCTGTGGTCATGTGGCCGGCATGACTAAACACCAAAGGAGCAGGAAACGCTGTTACCTACCCACCAAAGGTGGTCCCTATTTTTCTACTTGCATTTTTTACATGCTTTCAAACTGCTAGGTTGGCAGAAGCTGGGACAAGGAACAGGAGCTCACTCCATTACGCAGTGCTAGGGATTCGAACCGCTGAACTGCCAAACTTTTGATCGACAAGCTCAGCGTCTTAGCCACTGAGCTACCGTGTCCCCTAAAACCTCTATACTGGCTGCCAATTAAGAGTTCTGCCTGCCTCTTGCTTCTTCTCCAGGTCCTCTCCAGCACTAGGAACTGGTTGTTGTTGTTGTTGTTTATCCTGAGAGAGCATTAAAATGTTGATATTGTAATGCTCTTTGAAGTTATCTGTACCCTGAACGTAGATTGTCCAACCCTTCTGCTCCCTTTTAGGTCTGTTTCCAAATCTGGCTTGTTTGGCATCCGCTCAATTGCTTTCTCTGCCTTGCTCTTTCCCGTTGCCATAAAGGACAGGAAACTGTTTTAGTGGCAAGAATGTTTTAATAAAAGGCTTTCACCCCCTTGAATGCAGATGAACCTTGAAACATGAGCTGGTAGCTTTTAGGCAGTGGGGTGTATATGTGGAGGTTAGTGAAGTCATCAGTGGAGAACAACATCTGAATTTGGGCACGGCTAATGAGCTTGTGAGTCATAGACATGACTCCAGTGTTCTGGTATTTGAATACATTTCCAGCAGCCTCTTTTGTGCAACACAGTCTTGCTCTAAGTAGAACAGCATAAGAGTATAAAGTCTGTGTATTTTAGAGAAACAGAATGAATCATAATAACAGGCTTCCACATTCTGAGCACGGCCATACATCACATATATAATTTCTAGTTGGTATAGTCCAGAGGTGGGTTCCTGCCGGAGCTGTCCGGTACACAGCTCCGGTAGGGAGCGGTGGATTTTGCAACCGGTCCGGAGCCCTCTCTGCCGGTGAACCCGGCACGTCGCCATTTTTTCCCCATGATTTTTGGGCGATTTTGCTTCTGTGCATGCACAGAAGCAAAATCGCGCCAAAATATCACAAGCGGACGCGCGCATGAGATTTCGGCGTGATTTTGCTTCCACGCATGCGCAGAAGCAAAATCGCGTGAGGGGGTGCGCACGCGTAGTGAGCGCCCCCCGAAGCGTGGAGATGCGTGCGCATGGCTCCGGCAGCAAGGTAAGTGAGCAATCCGCCCCTGGTATAGTCAATGAATTGGTGGCTTGTGAGCCCTGGAAGTGCAGTGGTTAGAGTGCAGTATTGTAGGCTAACTCTGCCTACAGCCTGGACTTTAATGCTGGTGGGCTCAAGGTGGACTCAGCCTTCCATTCTTATCAGGTTGGTAAAATGAGGATCCAGACTGTTGGGAGCAATATTCTGACATTGTAAACAGCCCAGACAGTGCTGTAAAGCACTATAGAAAAGGTGTATAAATCTTAGGTGCAATTGCTGTTGTGGAATAATGTCTAGGTAAGCAATCTTAGTTTGTATAGAACAGGTGTGTCAAACCCAAGGCCCGCAGGCTGGATCTGGTCCATGGGGTGCTTAGATCTGGCCTGTGGAGCCGCCCTGGAAACAGAGAAGGACCAGCCCACGGTGCCTCTGCCAGTGAAAACAGAGCTCAGGAGGGCTGTGCGCGGCCCTCCCAGGCTCTGTTTTCGGCTGGGATGGCCTACTGCAGCCCTCTGCCAGTGGAAATGGAACTCGGGGGGGGGGGAGGCATGCACTTCCCCGAGCTCCATTTTTTCTGGCAGAGGGCTGCAGGAGTCCATCCCGCCTGAAAATGGGGCCAAGCCCACCCCATCCCGGCCACAGCACCCGGTGCCCCAAGGTCAAACACAACCCTGATGCAGCCCTCAATGAAACCAAGTTTGACACCCCTGGTATAGAATAATACGAGCATGCTTGGGATACATCTAGATTGTGATTGAGCCTGTGACATATGGGTCGAAATATATCAGACCTGACTGATACTGTCTTTTATCATTAATAGGCAATATTCTTTTTTTTCAATTTTTTTTTATTTTTTCCTCCACTACTTTTACAATTCAATAGACATATACCTTAAAAAGTTACAATAAAATACACAATTTTACATTTATAATCCATCATTCAAAACTCAATATCTTATACAAATGCTTATATCATCGATCATCAGTCTGTTCTAGCAGGCAATATTCCATGCACAAAGTTATAAGATACTTGACCAGGAAATTCTGAATTGACATGTAAAAAGGTGTACAACTAGTAGAATACAAAGAAGGAAAGGTACATCTGATGAAGCACATGTGGAACTATTGTTCCGTATTGAGCTCCTCTTTTTAAGTGTCTCCTTGTTTCAAAAGCCATTAGTAGGTGGACAGAGCATAGTTTCATCAGACACAAAGACCTTTTCCCATTCTATCCAAATGGCTGCAGATCCTAGTAAACAATAAAGAGCATGAATGAATAAAAATGTGAATGAAAGGTCTAAGATGTAGCTCAGAAAGTAAGGATTGGTATCATCCAGTTTTGTGTATACAGGTATGTAGAAGATACTGATAGTTGCATATTATATGTAACATTGTTCAGGGTTCTGTATGAAACAAACCAGAGAAAAAAGTTATTTTGGTAGGCGATATAAATACAGATAGATGAGAATGAGATAAGTATGGGAAAAGTGATTGAGCCATTCAAAGATCCTGAGAATGATGTATTTACTTAGAAACAGGCCTTTTTGCTTTTAAATGCGTGGTTTAACACCTAAGTTGTTCAGCTGTACATCTGTACAAAGTGTGAATGTAAATCTGAAGAGATAGTGGATTTGCTTATGAAGAAATATTGAAGAAATTAGTGAAGGATACAAGGCTGAAGAATAATGCCATCTTGCGAGTAAAGTTAGGAGTGGACCAGTGGGAGAAATGGACATGGAAGAAAAGGAAAGAGGTTTAAGAAACAAATGAAAGTAGAATGTTTGCAGAAAGAGAAAGCATGAATCAGGTATGAAAAAGTCAGATTATTCCTCTGATAAAATGAATGGAAAGCAGACATACTGTAATATACATAATATGTATAAAGAGAAAAGGATAATCTTAAAGAATGTAGTCAAAGAGTTCAAAGAATGCTTAAGATTAAAAGATGAAGAAAAAATGTGGAGTGTTTTTAACCAAAATAAAACATTTTGGAAGTGGGTGATAAAGGATAAACAAAGAGCCGCTAGCAGAGTGATTGGAATTAAAAATAAAAGGGGTAAAATGGTTTGGGATGAAAAGGAAATAAGGAATGTTGGAAGGAATACTTTGAAATTTGTCTGTAAATGATTCCTCAAATATATTTTGGAATGTAATGTCAAACTCTATTAATGGTCATGCCAAACAAAACATTGGTCAAAGAAATTCATGAATTCTGTAAAAATGGTATAGAAGTTGATAAATATAATTGGGACAATTTTAATATGAAATATACATTTCCTATTGTAATTGTGCAAATTCTTTTGTGTATGTGTGAAGACTGAGTTTGTGTCTGAAGAATGCCCTTATTGTTCTTCTGTATGAAGGAAGGGGGCAGAAAAGAAAATTATAGAGGTATTAGTTTGTTCAGTGTGCTTGGGAAGGTGTTTGGATCAAACAGTATAAGAGATGATAATTAGTAATATGCTAGAAATCGATAATAATAAGTGCGGTTCAGCTTTATGTTAGACAGAAGATCTACAAATCAGAGTTTTATCTCTTCGGGAAAACCCTGAGAAATGTATGTATTCATTTGTTAAATTTATTGGCCATCCATCTTGTCATGGATGGCATTACAAGCATTACTCTGGACAGCATGGATGTGAGAAAAAAAGTTGATTGCAAATTTGTTGATTTAGAAAAAGTATATGATAAAGAGACTATGATTGAATTGTGGAATGTTTTCCATGGAGTTGATGGTTGGTTGCTGACTGTTCTGAAAGTTATACATGATGGATATAAAATGTGCCAAAGATCAAGATAGCTGGGTTTGACATGGAAAATGGACTGAACAATTGCAAATTATACATAGTGAAAAAATGAGTAGATGATTTTGTATATGTTAGTAGAAAATGTAATAAAAGTAAGAAAAATAATGGTGGAACCTAAAGATGTAGAAATGCTGGCAGGAAGATAATTGATATAAGTGATCTGTTGGAAGGTACACTTGTAAAAAGAAATGAAAGTGGTGTATATGAATATGTTCCTGCTCATTTTATTAAGAGAAATATAAAAATAAATTAAACCAATGAGTATAGGACCCCATACCAATGAGAATAGCTTAGTAGTAGGGTTTAGAATGAATGGGTGATGAATGTGAATTGAATACAAAAATAAGTGATCCATATGAAAGTATTTTGAGTTATTTGGTTATGTGGAGAGAATGAGTGAGGATCTGTCAGAGTGCACACACTGTGACTATTTTGAGACAACCCAGGAGCAAAATACAGTAAACAGAGATTTTCCTTTAAAATAGTGGTTTATCTACAAGGAATATATACATACACGTACTAGGTAAAGTCAGGCAACCAATCATCAACTACAGCACAGAAGCACACATGTAGAGAGAGATATGCCCTCACAGGGCCTCTCTTATATTACAGCCTCTTAAAGTGGTAGCAGTCAAATAACCCTGCTGACTCATTGCTACCATTGCATCATCGTTACAGCATTACAGTATTACAACATTACAGCAGCTAGTCAGCTATTAAATCATCATTACCCTGACAGGATCAAATTGAGCGGCATGGTAGCCCAGTGGTGAAGATGCTTGCCTCCCATCAGAGAGGTTGAGAGTTCAATTCTTGGTAGCGGCAGATGTTTCTCTCTTAGGGTGCAAAGAAAAAATATCTGTGAACTCCATGTAGGCATCTGGCAGGGCATCTGGCCAGAAAACACTCAGATCCATCCAGTTAACCCAACTCTACCCTGAATTAAAGGATTACAGGGTCATAAAAAGAAAAAAAATGATGTTGATCAAATTGAAAAAATTGGAATAAGAAGGAAGAATCAACAAACTGAGAAGGAAGAGAAGATTGAGAAAGTCATCTTTACATGTAACTGAGAAGGTCCTGATAAAGCAAGAAGTAAGAACATCAACTTATTAAAGTATTGGTGAACACAAAGATAGTTTGCATGGATAAAAGAGTATGCAATTGTAGACTGATTAGGTAGTTCTCATTTAACAACCATTTCTTCATGAACTGTTTGTACTATTGTCAATGCTGAATGAATGTTAGTGCAAGTTTCTCCTGACTTGGACATTTAGGATAGAAAGACCTCATATTCATGGCCTGCACGTCTGCAGTGATGTGATCATGATTTGCAACTTTCCCTGCTGCCTTCCCACAAGCAAAGTCAATGGGGAAGCCAGCAGGAAATTGGAAGTTGCGGTGATGTGAGCTTAACCAACTATACAGTTCTCTTTTGATGGCAGCCAGGATTGCCTGAACTGCCATCACTAAGCAGTGCAGTCAGGTGGTTTTTTTTGGTTTTTTTATACTTATGACTCTGTCGCTTAAAAATGGAGTTTCATGTCCCAATTGGCCTACTAAACAAGGAGTATGTGTAACTGATCTTGGCAATGTTTTCCTTTCTGTTCTTATCATGCCGTTATTTACTTTGGTTTACCAGTTCTTCTTTTTCTGCTATACTCTACAAAATGTCGCTAACCCCAAAAAAGAAAATTTTGATGGGAATACGTACATTTTGACCTTCTCCCCTACCAGCCAAATAATGTTTCAGTGCTTATGAATGAGAAATAGCAATAGCTGCCTAAGATTTCCAGGGATTGGAAATGTGCAAAATTGGAGCAAGTTTAGGCAGGAATTCCCTTCTAAAAATGTCTGCTATGCAACATTAAAAAAAAAAGAATTAAAGTAAGCAGAACTTATAACTAGACAGATATACTAACTATTTTGAAAACAAATTGAAAACAAAGCCAAACACAGACTTTCCATATCTTCAAGGGTGGGTGGAGGTTCTTTGTTTCTGTTTTTAATCCCATATCCTTTTGAAATAATCTAGAGTTAGTCTTTGGAGCGGTGTGGTGTGCCTGGTGTGGAGTGAATTGTTGCCAATTTCATAAGCGGATTGGCACCAATTAGAAGATAAAATGTGAGGAGGTGTCAAAATAATCTGTTGAGAGATCTAAGCTCTGGTAAGTGTCAGAAGTTCTTGCCTTTTGGTATCCCTGGTGCCAGAGTTGCATTTTTTGTGACTGGCATATGTTGTGAGCATGTTAAAGCACAAATCCAATATTGAAGAACTTGTTGACACTGAAATGAAAGTGTGATATGTAATAAGGACTCAAGTGGTATGGATGCTGGGCAGGAGGTTAGCAAGCCTGTGTTTGAGATTCGAGAGCTGCCGTGGGGCATGGTCGAACTCTCGTCCTTCACCCCAGCTCCTGCCAGGGACATGAAAGGAGCCCACAACTGGACATCCCCAGGGCACTGGTGATGTCACCAGCTAATCCTTTCAAGCTTTGCTGGCTGAGGAATTCTGGGAGTTGAAGTCCACAAGTCTTAAAGTTGCCAAGGTTGGAGATCCCTGGTTAAGTGACTAGTTGTAAATCTAAAACTATTTGTATGTTAAATGCTAACTTGAGGAGTGAGATATGACTGTTAATCGGGCAATCAATCTGATTATTTACAAATTAACAAATCTTTTCTATTGATACATTTTAGCCATGATGAAATGAAGAATTAAGGATGCAAAGCATGGTTAAAGCATATTAATCAGAGGTGCCCTCTGGATCCAGCTGGAGACTGTTTTTTTTTAAATTTATGTTTAAGATGGGATTTTAAGCATTATTTTAATACAGAAAATGCAAGTGGCAGACGCAATTTCAGGAGATAATCCCCACTGTCAGAGAGAGAGAGAGCAGCGGAAATGTCTCTTCCAGACATCCAAGGTGATATTTGCTGCACACATGTAATACAATATTTAAAAAACAGGCAGTGGACAATTTCTCTTAAAGGAACATTGTCCCCATGCGTGCACATTTAAGCAGTTTAAATAGAACTGAAATTTCCTTTCTTGAATTCTCTAACTGCACTGTAACTTATAAAGTTAAAATGGTGATATTACAAAAAATAAAAACGTGCAGGTTCGTTTCACAAGGAAAAAAAAAACCGTGTTGATCTTCAAAGGAAACAATTTCACCTATACGTTATCCATTGCATACATCTGCTTTGGAAGTCCTGGCTAATTATTAATTGTATAGTTTGATATAAACCTATATTACCTGCCATTTCTAACTCAAGAGTTACTTAGTTATTGAGTTGAACATAGATTAGATACTTTATAATTGGTTTCAGGGCGATTTACAAATTTGATTTACGAATAAATACAATGAATTTATAGACAAATCTTAAAAGAATATACTTAAAATCGGGACATATATAAGGCTAGCTCTAACTTCTCCAGCAATACTTTGAAAGGACTGCAACTGTACAGGTCCTTGCTTACCAACTGCCTCATTTAGTGAGCTATTTATAACAGCATTAAAAAATAACTTTGTAACCCATCCTCATATTTAAGACTGTCAGGGCGTCCTTAACTCTTGTGATACCATTCAGGTGCTTAGTAACATCTGCCTATTTGTCACCATCGTAGTATTCTAGACTTAATTACAACTATCAACCTGAAAGACAAAAAAGTCTGGATTGTGGACATTGCATAGCTGGAAACAGCAGAAGAGAAAAGAAGGAAACGGGGGAGGGGGATCACAAAATACAAAGACTTGTAAATAGAATGACTGTGGCAAAAGAAAGCAAAAAAAAAAATTCACCTGTCTGGAACCCGCACTGCATAACAGACATTAATACAATCGAGAGAGTCCAGAAATATTTCACAAGACGAGTCCTCCACTCCTCTGCTCGCAACCAGACTTGAAATATTGGGATTAGACAATTTAGAACTACGTTGCCTCCGATCTGATCTAAATGTAGTTCATAAAATCATATATCAAAAAGTCCTTCCTGTCAATGATTACTTCAGCTTCAACCGCAACAATACATGAGCACATAATAGATTCAAACTTAATGTAAACTGCTCCAAACTCGACTGCAGAAAATACGACTTCAGCAACAGAGTGATCAATGCCTGGAATGCACTACCTGACTCTGTGGTTTCTTCCCCAAACCCCCAAAGCTTTAACCTTAGACTGTCTACAGTCGACCTCTCCCCATTTCTAAGAGGTCTGTAAGGGGCGTGCAAAAGAGCACCACTGTGCCTACCGTCCCTGTCCTACTGTCCTATTGTCCTCTTTATCGGAACTTTTTACTTATGTTATGTTTATACAAACAACTACTATCCTGTACATGTTTGACAAATAAGTAAATAAATAAATAAAAGTATCAGTGGTAATTGGATTCTTGAGTACAATCCCAAAACATGTGAAGCGCCATTTGAACTTTGCCGGCATTAACAAAATCACCATCAGTCAATTGCAAAAGGCAGCTTTATGTGGAACATTTTGTTTGTTCACATATTAAATTCTCCATCGTGGGTGGAGCTAGCCGCCAAGATTGGGTATTGGCACAGCCTTCTAGCCAATGGTGACTGAGTCTGGAAAAGTATAAATAGTGGCTCTAGGCCCTGGTTCCCCCTCTTTTGACTCAGTCTTAGCCAAAACGACTAGTGCCTTTTACATCTTTACTGCAATTACTCTGTAAGTTCCAATTTTTTGATTCTACTAATTTCCTTTTCTTTCCCTGTACGAGCCCCCCAGGTGTCCCTAAAGTCCACTGACCCTGGATGAAGGCAGTTGGCCGCAAGTCCAACTGCTGCTCGCCCCTCCAGCCGAAGGCCCAGTGCAACCAATTTTGATTATAAATTTTGTTCTTTTTAATTACCTGATATTACCAAACCGGCTGTAGAGGGAGTGGGAAAGGGCCCCATACCATCAAGGGGCCGGCGGTGAGCCCAAAAACCGCACGCCTGGGCATCGGGCGAGGCCTGGCATCTAAGTGCCTTTGCATTGAGACCAGGGGTAGCCAGCGGTCCTTCCTGCTCGCTAGCAAGTGCCACAAGAACTGACACACGAGCTGAGGCTGCAATATTTTAATTCTTGACACCCCTTTATCTTGTTGGTCTTTCTGCCGCCGGCCGGACTCGCGCAAGCCGTCCGGACCGCCCACGAGCCTTCCGACCCACAGCTGACTGTAAAGAACATAAAAAGGGATCGGAAGAGCCGTCAGCCTCGCCCGTTTCTCGCCCGGATTCGCGCAAGCCATCCGGACCGAGAACGAGGCTCCTGAACTAATTAGTGGACTTGCTGTCTTGGGAGCGTGGCCGGATTGTCGCAAGCCTTTCCGCGTCCCCTCCGAGCCTCCAACGATCGTTACTGGACTGCCAGGCTAGACTCGCGCAAGCGGTCGAAACCTAGCTCTCAGCTGACTGTCGGAGCCTTGACTGACAGCCGACTGCGTCCAGGGCCTCTTCAAAGTGCCGCGCTTGCCTCAGAGAGGCCGAGATCGTGACGGACTGCCAGGCTAGATTCGCGCAAGTGGTCGACGCCTAGGCCTCAGCTGACTGTCGGAGCCCTGATTGACAGCCGACTGCATCCAGGCCTCTTCAAAGTGCCGCGCTTGTCTTAGAGAGGCTGAGATCGACCGAGCACCGGGTCTCCCACCGGGCAGAGATCGTCTCCTGGCCACAGTCTTCGTCTACTCACCTGACCTCAGGCAAGCCTCCTCAGCCCCAGCAGCCGTTACTGCCCCAGCAATTAGACTGCCTCGTGGCCGGCGGCCATCTTGTTTGCCCAATTTACTGCGGCAGCCATCTTGAGTGTGGGGTGTGGCCTGGCCATTGTGATGAGCAGCCATTTTGTGTGTGTCATCTGCTGGCGGCCATTTTAAGCAGCTCCTTTTACACTGTGACAGCCGGCTCTCTCCAACATGACTGAGAGAAGCCATAGATCAGGCAAGGCCAAGGCCAAGACCACAAGGCCTCACTCCTATCAATCTGACCCGCCCAGAGCAGCCTCTCCATCAGCTGCAAGGGACCGGTCCCCCATCCGCCCTCAGTCACCCGACCCTCCAGCCAGGGATAGGGCTTCCAGGGATAAGCAGATCCCACCTTCAGGCGACAGAGGTGCCAGCAGACAGGACAAGGAGTCCACGCTCAGGCACCAGCAGTCACAGTCCCCTGATAATGTCTCCATTAACAATGCAAACCTCCAGAGATCAAGGGCGGACGTTTGGGGCCCAAAGGGGAGCCAAAGAGGGCAAGTGGCCACTAAGGGCTCAACCAAGGATCCCTTCCAGTCCAAACATCTACAGGACAGAATTGACATGGCCATCAAACAGGGCATAGAAGCAGGCATCAGAGCCATGACTGGGGTGTCCAGCAAGCAGTCAACTTCTGTTAACTCTCCACAGGAACAACCCCTAGCTGATCTTGTCTACCCTGAGCCTGAGGGGGAGGAGGAGGATGGGGATGAAATCTCTGACCCCTTAATTATTCCCCCCGATGAGTCTGATCAGGAGGACGACCTAGAAATCACTCTCCCAGAGCTGGCCATGTCAGATGACGAGGACCTGGGACCGGAACCAGCGGTCTCCTCAGCCCTCTTCCAGCCTGCACTTTTTAGATCTCTGTTGCACAAGGCAAAAACCACGGCCAATTTGGTTACACCTACCGGGGCCTCTGAGCAGACCCCGGAGCCTGACCCCATGTTTGAGCCCACGGCATCACAGTCAGACGTCGTCCCGGCTCCAAAACTTTTTGTAGAGGGGGTTCTAAAGCAATGGCGGAACCCAACATCCGGGTCCCTGTCCAATGTAACTGATAAACGTTTCTATAATGTTGATTCTGCTTTGGCCCAATACCTTACAGTGCCTCCAGTAGACAGTCCGGTCCTGGCCTTGTTCTCCAATGGCCAGATGCCGGGGGAACCTGAAGACCTTCTCCGGCCCGAGGACCGCAGATCGGAGGCGACGCTCCAGAGGACTCACCAGGCGGCCGCATGGGCACTGGAGACTTCCTCCACCGCCTCTTTCTTCTGTCGAACGACCGTTAAGTGGCTCTACGCACTTCAGGACCACCTGCCACCATCTGACCTCCGGGCCCACCAGGACCTCAATAAGCTCCTGGCAGCGGCCCAATTTACCTCAGATGCCACCCTACAATCGGCCCGCTTTGCAGCACGAGCCATGGCATCCGCAGTGGTGGCTAGACGCATGGCTTGGTTGCGCAGCTGGTCAACTGAGGCAAAATATAAATGGAAGCTGGCCGCTGGCCCTGTAACAAACCAGGCCCTCTTTGGTGAGCCACTCAATCGCATCCTGGTAGAGACGAAGGACAAAAAGAAAGTCCTTCCCTCAGGTAGCCGTAAGGCCCCCCCCCCCACTTCCAACCTCCTTCCCCAGGAGGAACTACCGAGGGGCTTACCAGGGTCATAATAGATTCCAGGGTCCATCCCAGTCCAACTACCAAGGGCAGACCCAGGGCCAATATGGTGCGCGTCAGCGATTCTCTTCTGACCGGCCATTCCGGGGCAACCAATTTAAATGGCCCTTTAGAGGTGCCGGTGGTCGCTCCTTCCGCCGGAATAAATAAGCCTACGGCCGATCCTCCCATAGGGGGTCGTCTGACACTCTATGCCAGCCGATGGGAGGAAATCACCAATGACACATGGGTTTGCCAAACCCTGAAGTCAGGTCTCTCTCTGGAGTTTATCTCCACCCCCCCGAGGTTCTTCCTTCGTTGCCCTTTGTCTTCAAATCCACAAAAAAGGGTCCTCATGAACCAGGCCATCCAGCACCTGTTGGAAATTCGAGCCATCCATCAGGTGCCTGAGGACCAACAAGGGCAGGGCTTCTACTCCATTTTGTTTGTACTGCCCAAATCTTCGGGAGGGTGGAGAGCAATATTGGACCTTAAGCGCCTCAATAGGTACATAGTTCACAAGAAATTCAAAATGCACACTCTGCAATCAATTCTGGCAAGTATTAGGAAGGGGGATCTACTGTCATCCATAGATCTCTCGGAGGCTTACCTCCACATTCCAATTTGGCCTTCTCACCGCCAATACTTGCGGTTTTGCTATGCAGGGGTGCATTATGAATATGGGGCGCTCCCCTTTGACCTGTCATCAGCGCCAAGGGTTTTCACTAAGGTCTTAGCAGCATTGACCGCCCACCTCAGGTCCATTCCCATCAGGATCCAGTGCTACCTGGATGATATTCTCATCTCCTCAGCCTCTCCTTCTCAGGCTGAGAGAGATGTTCGGGTAGTGCTTAACACCCTAGACCACCTTGGCTTCTTGGTCAATCGCTCCAAGAGCCAGCTGATCCCCTCTACCAGGATCGTCCACTTGGGGGCGATCATTGATTCCCTGGAGTGTCAGGTATACCTTCCCAGGAACGGAGAGACAGCCTATTGGCTTTAACCCAGCACGTCCTGAGGCAAAATTCAGTCCCACTGAACCTGCTGTCTTCTCTCCTGGGCAAGATGATTTCTGCTATTCATATAGTCCCATGGGCACACCTACACTCCAGGGACCTTCAATGGCTACTTCTCCCTTACCAACGTCAGGGTAGAGCCAACGCTCCTACTAAGGTAAGGCTTCAGGCCTCGGTCAGGAAGTCATTAAAATGGTGGACCACGCCTGCGGTTCACAGGGGCACCTGTTTCCTTCCCCCACAACAAATCGTTGTCACCACGGATGCCAGCTTGGCGGGGTGGGGGGTCCTACGCTGACTCCCTGATGGCGCAGGGCACGTGGTCGCAATCTGAGGCGACTCTCAGTATTAATATCTTAGAGTTAAGGGCAGTATCACTTGCCCTGCAACAGTTTCGCCCTCTCGTAGAGTATTCACACGTACTGGTCCTAACGGATAATGTGGCCACCAAGGCACACATTAATAGGCAAGGGGGGACCATGTCTGGCCAGCTGATGACTGAGGCCATGCAACTAGGCCTCTGGGCTGAACGTCACCTGTTGTCACTTGAGGCCGAGCATATTTCAGGGGTAGATAATGACACGGCAGACTGGCTTAGCCGAAACCAAATAGACAATTCAGAATGGAGCCTGCATCCCACGTTATTTCACCAGCTCGTGGATCAATTTGGTCAGCCAGTGATAGATCTATTTGCCACCCCTGGCAATGCTCAGTTGCCCAGGTTCATGTCTAGATACCAAGCGCAGGGGGCGGAAGGGATGGATGCCCTTCGCTGTTGGTGGCCCCAGGGTTTGCTTTATGCCTTTCCTCCAATCCCCATCATTCCGCAGGTCATCCGGAAAATGCTGGAGGAGAGAGCCGAGGTGGTCCTTCTGGCGCCCAACTGGCCAAGGAGAGCTTGGTACGCCGATCTAGTCTCCCTGTCGATCCCCCCCCATGGAGGATCCCTCCGACAGAGTGGTCGCTTGTACAGGGATCAGCGCAGCATCCAGAACCTCGCTGGCTGCAACTGACCGCCTGGCACTTGAGCGGCTCACTCTGAGGAGCCGCCGGATCCCTGAGGATGTCTTGGAGGTCTTACTGGACTCCCGCAGACCGTCCAAACAGAGGATCTATGCTGCCTCCTGGAAGGCTTTCTGTTCCTGGTGTGCCAGGGAAGGGCATTCCCCATTAGATCTGTCAATAATAAATGTACTGCAATTTCTCCGCCAGGGGCTGGCCAAGGGTCTTTCCCCTAGCACTTTTAGACGTCAGGTAGCTGCCTTGTCAACGGTTCTATCCTGTCCGTCTCTGGGGACACTCTCAGCTCATCCTTTGATCTCCAGATTCCTGAAGGGAGCTGTCAATCGTTGCCCCCCAGTGGTACACAGGTACCCCACCTGGGATTTGACCAAGGTGTTATGAGCACTCACGTGGGGTGTCTTTGTACCCTTGGACTCCATTCCTCTAGATCACCTGTCCTACAAAGTGGTCTTCCTGGTGGCGGTTACTTCTGCCCACCGCATCTCTGAACTGGCAGCCCTTTCTATTAGGAGTGACTTTTGTGTTTTCCACCAGGACAGGGTGGTCTTACGCTTGGACCCCACCTTTCTCCCAAAGGTGAACTCTTATTTCCACCGGGCCCAAGAGATTGTATTACCCTCCTTCTACCCCAACCCATCCTCTGACATTGAACAGCAGTGGCACTTCCTGGACGTGAGGCGGGCGCTGGACACTTACATTCAAAGGACCTCTGCTATTCGCAAAACCGAGGCCTTGTTTGTTTCTTTTCACCACTCTTCCTTGGGGAGGAAAGCATCCTCCGTCATGGTGGGTTGGTGGATTCGCACAGTCATTTCTGTTGCCTATGACCAACTTTCATTGCCACGGCCCACCAGAATTACGGCCCATTCCACACGCAGTGCGGCCACCACTGCGGCCTGGAACACGAGGGCTTCCATCGATGAGATTTGTCGGGCGGCCACTTGGGCATCTCCAACGCCATTTGTCCGGCACTACAGACTGGACGTCTTCGCCTCTCAGGAGGCAGATTTTGGGCGAAGGGTACTGGAACAGGTAACCTTGGAGGGTGGTGGTACCAGCCAGAATCAGGACGCCCTCCCTGGGGACTGAAGTACTTTGGTATGTCCCAATCTTGGCGGCTAGCTCCACCCACGATGGAGAATGAGACGTTGTACTCACCTGAGACGTCCATTCTCGTCGGGTGGAGCTAGCCGCCAAGTCCCTCCCTGTATCTCTGGCTGGACGTAGGTTGATGTTATATGAGTCATTAGGTATATAGGATCTAGTTGCATAGGATCATTGTATCACTGTTAGGTAGTTAGTTTTAGGTATTTAGTAGTACTGCTCTGCAGGGTCGTTGTTGTTATACCTTTTTTGCATTGTGTGATTAATAAGTTCTTGCAGTTGTCTGGCACATCGAGTCTGGCATTCGTTCCTCATCAAAAGAGGGGGAACCAGGGCCTAGAGCCACTATTTATACTTTTCCAGACTCAGTCACCATTGGCTAGAAGGCTGTGCCAATACCCAATCTTGGCGGCTAGCTCCACCCGACGAGAATGGATGTCTCAGGTGAGTACAACGTCTCATTTTATTGGCTGCCCATCTCACTGCAAAACAACTCTTCTTATGAGGTGATAAGCCCCTGTTACTTGCCCCCAGCTCTTAGTCTACCTAGCAGTTTGAAAGCTGAAGAAGATGAGCACTGTGCCCTACAGTCGGATCTGTCTACCCCAGGTTCTTAGGCAGAGTTCAATAAGTGGATAAAAATGCCAAACCCAGTCTAAAAATCTGTCTGACTCTGCAACAGAGGTGGGTTCCTCCCGGTACGCTCTTACCTGTTGGTCGCCGCAGAGCCGAAGAAGCTGGTGGCGTTCACGGCGCGGGGCTTCCCCTGCCTGCTTCCCCCGCCCTCCTGGATGCCGCCATTTGCGTTCTTGTGCCCTCTGCGCATGCGCAAAGCGTTCTGCTTGCGCAGAGGGCAAAAGAACACAAATGGCGGCATCCAGGCGGGTGGGGGAAGTGGGCGGGGGAAGCCCCACGCTGCAAACGCCACCAGCTTCTTCAGCTCTGCGGCGACCAACAGGTAAGAGTGTACCGGGAGGAACCCACCTCTGCTCTGCAACCACCACCACCACCAACACCAACACCAACACCACCAACACTAACACCACCACCAACACCAACACCAACACCACCAACAACAGGATAATAGAATGTTCATTTTAGGCAGGCCCTGTATCCACAGGCATCTGTAGCTTGTTATAATGATATCAAAACAACAAAATGAGTGTAACAACACAACCTCCCAGAAGAATACGATGGTTACTGCACACTCCATTTTCCAGAGAGATAATTTAAATCCAGAGAGTGATTTCAAATTTTATTGAACTTCAAGTAAATTAACTATTAATTTCAGTGTGTTGTTTAACCGAGACGGTTTTCTTGTTGTGTCAATTGTCTTCAGTCGGCTTCAACGGCTGCAATATACAGTGTTCTTTTTCATTAGTTTTTGTTCGTAGCAGACTGACGTTTCTTATTTTAATGGAGAGAAGGACCTATTGTCACCATTGTTGTCTTTGTGTGTAGTCTGACGCCTACTGAATTTTTTTTTGGAGTGCTTGATGTAATGAGGAACATCAAGATGAGAAATTCTGACCAGAGGCTGTGATTTTGTTTTGTTTTGTTTTTCCTTCTTCTTTGCTCTGTTCAAGTCAGTGGAAAAAATTGCTCAGAATTCATTAAGGATGAGGCTATTTCCTTAGCTGAATGTTAGAGGATATGCACAGCTGTCTACAGAGGCATAGAGTAGGAACTTCGGGAGTTGGGCGGCATATAAGAATACCGTAATAAATAAATAAATAAATAAATAAACTTGATGCAGAATTTGCCTATCCGTCGACTGACTTAAAAAGTCGGTAGATTTGGGGAATCACTAAAAAAACAACAATTTTTTGCCTCTGTAGGAGAAACCAATGAGTGAGAATGGTTTTGAGAGTGATACCCTTTCACTGAACTTGGTTGTCATTTCCTTTCTCAACTGCTTGTATTCTGAGACAGGTGGAGACTTATTGATTTATTTAACACCGTACACAATCACACAGTTCTTGGCTGCGGACACGTATCATCATTCCTACAATGAGAACATGAAAAACAGTTCAGCCAAAATTAAGCTAAAATGCAACAATCGATAGTGACATATATTAAATGACAGTGGTATATTTTGGTACTCAACTGCTTTGCAATTCATCGAATTTGGTGATCAACGCATTTTGACGTGAAAAATTTGTTCTGGTACTCGTTTGTTGGTACTTGACTCACAAGCTACAACTTGTTGCCTGCCTTGTGACTTACTATATTATTCCTTATGGGGGGGAATTGTTTTATACTCATCATTCTTGGTACCCATCACACCTCCTGGAACCAATTAACGAGTACTGAGGTACCACTGTACATGAAGCATCTAACTATTAGAGGCCCCCTAAGATAGCTCCAGAACTTCTCCTGTCTTTATTTATTTATTTATTTATTTGGTATTCTTATATGCCGCCCAACTCCTGGAGGACTCAGGGTAGCGTACAACAGAGAAAAATACAGAATAACCAATTCATAAATAATATTTAAAAACAATATAAAAGTTAAAAGACTCAATATTTGAAATCAACCCAACAGGCATTCAACAACCATACATACTTGGGGGTGAGCTCGAGTGGACCCCTCTCTCATGACCCCTCTTGTCCCAAAGATAGGGGGATTACATACTGTACAATTTCTCCTAGAAAATTCATATTAAGTATTGCAGGGTCAGCAATCCAAGATCCCAGCCATTTATGCTCAGAAGACCTAGGTTTGATGCGTTACTTATATAGGTACAAGCTATAGTAAATGGATAACTGATTAATACAGGAACACAGTTAAATGAAATTGATTCACTCACCCTTATTATCCTTAGTGATGGTTTCTTTTTTATTCCCAATCCTGAATAATGTCTTCCCTTCTGGTTTAAATTCATATTAGAAAAAGGAATCAACTGTGAAGGATAGACCCACTTAGACAAAGATTGTGGCTGCGGGATGATTTTCATTACCGTATTTTTCAGAGTATAAGACGCACCGGAGTATAAGACGCACCTTAGTTTTTGGGGAGGAAAATAGGGGAAAACAATCTGCCTACCAGGTATTCATCTGGCTAGCATCCTTAGTCTGGTCAGCTTCAGCACATTATTTTATCTCCTGATTAGGACTTAAAAAAACATTCTTCTGAGAGTAACAATGAAAGAGCCTGCAAGCCAGTAAGAGCTGGGAAGATCGTTAGCACCTGGTTAGGGCTAGAAAATAACTTACTTGGAGCAAGTAGAGCAATGAAAAAAAACCCTGCAAAGACTTAGGGCTGGAAAAACATTCTTTGGAGAGAGTAACAATGAAAAAGCCTGCAAGGTAAGAGCTGGGAAGATCTGTTAGCACCTAGTTAGGGCTGGAAAAAAAAAGCTACATTCGAAGTATAAGACGCACCCAAATTTTCAGCCACTTTTAGAGAGGAAAAAGGTGCGTCTTATACTCAGAAAAATACGGTATATAATAAGAAATGTGGGATTGGTACTAATAGTGTAGTGGGATTATTTCAAGTGCATAGTTTTATTTTCTTTTAAATTGCTGTTCATATTTTTCATTGTATCCTCAGAGTTTGGAAACCTTCGATGTATGTTTAAAAAGCAGCATGAATGAAAGATATGGTGTGTGAGGGGGAAAAAATACCTATCTGTCCCTTCCCTTTGAATTAAAGCTTGCAAATTCAATTTTGGGTTTTTTTTGGGGGGGGGGAGAGTATGACATCTGTTGCATGCAAGTTTATCCATTGTCTGACTTTCAACTCGTGTGGTTTTCCTAGGCTTCCTTTGAAAAGAAAAAAAAGAAGGAATCTATGAGTCATTTCAATTTCTGTTACAAAATCTATTAGTCATGTTTACTTCTCTTCCCAGCCCCCAGTTTTGTAACTGAAAACTTTAAGAAAACCTCCAAGGAAAGAGGATAATAATGTGGAATTGTTTTAAAAAATCACATTATGAAAAGGATCCAGTTAGTTGTTTTCAAGTATTTTGGCATTTATCGCCAATATATTCTGTTAGATAGCATAGCTTAAGGAGAGCAAATGGAAAGAAAAATATAAATAAGTGCAGTAGGCTTAGTAATTTTGTAAACTGTATGGAAACCTTTGAGCTACATTTATGGCACAGGTTTCAAATTGAGACAAAATGATTCAACTTTAACATCTTAGTAAGTCGGTTTGATATGATTCTAAGTAGTTTGTCTTGCATAGCATACAGTTGGAAGAGAACTCTTAATTGGAACCTTTTACTGATCCGACAACTGGAATTTTGATTGACAGCTCAGTTTTTAGAAAAGCATACAATATTGCCTGTCTTGGTGAGACAAAGTTATTGCCGATATCATGTGTTAATGCCAGAGGTGGGTTCCTGCCGGAGCTGCCCAGTACGCAGCTCCGGTAGGGAGCGGCCGATTGCGCAATTTGTGCGCGACCGCTCCGGAGCCCTCTCTGCCGGTCCACCACACCCGTCACCATTTTTTTCCATTGATTTTGGCTCAATTTTGCTTCTGCGCATGTGCGGAAGCAAAATCGCACCGAAATCTTGTGAGACGATGCGCGCGCGAGAGAGATTTCAGCGAGATTTTGCTTCTGCGCATGCGCGGAAGCAAAATTGCACCGAAATCTCGCACGCACATCCCCTCAAAAGATTTTGGTGCGATTTTGCTTCCGCGCATGCACAGAAGCAAAATTGTGTGAGGGGGCGCTCACGCGTAGTGAGCATGTGTGCGCCCGCAGTGTGGAGATGTGCGTGCAGCGCACCGGCACCGGTAAGAGAGCAACCCGCTGCTGGTTAATGCTCAGATTATGCAGGCAAGTGCAAGTACGTTCCTCAACCCAGGATATACATTATAGTGACTCATGCAATGTTACTGTAAGTACCATAAGACTTCTAGGAAAAGAGAAGCAAGCTCTAATTTGTAAGATATATTTACTGTCATGACTCAGTATTTATATAAGAAGATCAAAGCTGGAAAACGAAGGTATCATAATGAAGATTGCAATGTAGGCACACATCATTGCAAAGTGCTTTGCAATGACTTCATCCTAGACTTTACCCTGAACCATGTATGCATTCCCAAATTCTGAATATTTTAGTAGTGATTTTCTTGATTTATTGACTTATTTGGTACGTCACCAAAAAAAAAAAAAGATTAAGCAACAATAATATTCATTTCTGAATACCAAAATATATAGGTCATATGCTTTCTTCATTCCTTTAGTTTCTCTGGCTGCATTAGTCTCTCTGGGTGCATTAGTTTCATTGTAAACCAGAGGTGTCAAACTCAAAGGCCTGGGGGCCGGATCCTGCTCGTGGGGTACTTAGTTCTGGCCCATGGGCGGGGGTGAAATTCAAATTTTTTCCCTACCGGTTCTGTGGGTGTGGCTTTGTGGGCATGGCAGGGGAAGAATTCTGCAAAATCTCCATTCCCACCCCACTCCTGGGGGAAGGATACTGCAAAATCTCCATTCCCACCCCACTCCTGGGGGAAGGATACTGCAAAATCTCCATTCCCACCCCACTCCTGGGGGAAGGATACTGCAAAATCTCCATTCCCACCCCACTACTGGGGGAAGGATACTGCAAAATCTCCATTCCCACCCCACTCCTGGGGGAAGGATACTGCAAAATCTCCATTCCCACCCCACTCCTGGGGGAAGGATACTGCAAAATCTCCATTCCCACCCCACTCCTGGGGGAAGGATACTGCAAAATCTCCATTCCCACCCCACTCCTGGGGGAAGGATACTGCAAAATCTCCATTCCCACCCCACTCCTGGGGGAAGGATACTGCAAAATCCCCATTCCCACCCACTCCTGGGGGAAGGATACTGCAAAATCCCCATTCCCACCCACTCCTGGGGGAAGGATACTGCAAAACCTCAATTCCTCCCCACTCCTGGGGGAAGGATACTGCAAAATCCACATTCCCTCCCCACTCCAGGGGAAGGATACTGCAAAATCTCCATTCCCACCCACTCTGGCACCCCACTCAGCCAGAGGTGGTATTTGCCGGTTCTCAGAACTACTCAAAATTTCCTCTACCGGTGCTCCTGAACCTGTCAGAACCTGCTGAATTTCACCCCTGCCCATGGGGAACTTAGATCTGGCCCATGGGGACGCCTTGGAAACAGCGAAGGACCGGCCCATGGTGCTTCTGCCAGCGAAAACGGAGCTTGGGAGCCTATTTTCGCTGGCAGATCACTCGGGTGACCACAGGTGCCCCTGACAGGAGTGACGTCAAGCTGGCCATGTCCACCCTGGCCACGCCCACCCCAGCCCCCCGAGGTCAAACACAACCCTCATGCGGCCCTCAATGAAATTGAGTTTGACACCCCTGCTGTAAACTGTTATACTTTTAACTTGATAAAAGAAATCACACACAGGTTCTGATTAGGTGGGCCAACTTTCTGCACTTTATACGCATATTCCTTCTGCACACAGCTTTCTCCAAGAGTCAAAGAGCTTTGCATTCAAAATGTGTGCTATAACCTATCAACCAAAATTACATTGCCTTTGAAGTAATAACAATAGCACTTACACTTATATACCACTTCATAGTGCTTTACCAGTGCCTGATAAAACCACTGTTCTGAGCTGATAAGTGAAATTTCTTTGTTCTCCCTTGCAAGAAACAATTCAGAACTGTTGCTAAGAGGAAGATTTTTTTATTCAGGATTGGATCCTGCTTTATTGTTAAGTTTATTTCCATTCCTTAAAAGTCCAAGGGAACTTATTTTCTAGGTAAATGCTACAATTTATTCATTAAGTAAGCATGCTGTTTAATCGGTGTAGCTGGTGCTATTTGCATAATTTTGCTAACGGTCACCCAAAGTCATTGTGAAATATAAACTTTCTAAATAAAGAAATAAATAGTGTTTTCTTTTATTTTCATTAATTAAATGATTGGCTCTTTGCAAGCTAAGAGGCCGAACGGAGTAAACTGAATAGGCCAATTTTAGTGTCATGGTTATCCTCTTTTATTCTTGCATCTGACTGGTAAGGTAGATTTATCATCAAAAAGGAATAGGAATGCAAAGGCTATGTTATCATGTCAAATCCTGGACCAGCTAGCCTAGGGGCAATGGCATTGACTGGAGACTTTGGGCATTGAACCTGAATCTTTAACATGAGAAGTCCTGTTCTTCTTATTTAGCTTTAGTCACTATTAGCTCATATGCTATGTCTGAAGGTTGAGTCATGGCAACTGGACTTATTCTTCTTGTTAGTTTGGGACATTTTGCTGATCATCCAAGCAGCTTCATCAGTCAGAGGAAATTAGTTGGGCAGAAAGTCACTGGAACATTTCAACTCCTTCGGCACCAACCTCAGGGATTTCCTCCCCAAAGTGCATTGCAAAATGTCAATGAAGATTTTCAGTCATTTGGGTAAAATTGTCTGAATGTTGAATCTGGACAACGAGACTTATTTTTCTTGCTGGTCTAACTAACTTGGTCTGACTGATGAAGCTGCTTGGATGAGCAGTGAAACATCTGAAACTAAGAAGAAAAATACGTTCAGTTGCCATGACTCAGCTTTCAGACAACTTTACATGGATGACTGAGTATCTTCATTGACTCATATGCTAGGCTTGAGCTTATATATCCCAGGCCATTCAGTGATGATCCACTTAATTATGGATTAATTGGATCCACAACTGCCTAAAGCCCAATGATTTATCCCTAGGAGTACTAGATTAGAATGGGCTAAAGAACGGAGATCATTCTTACAAATTAATAAATAAAGCAAGCTGAAGTAAGATATATCATCATAGCTATATTCCTGAAAATTATGACTATGTTATATCAGGCTCACTTTTTTTCAGAATTCCTATCTGCTAGTATGTATTTAGGGATTTTTCGGTAGATACTGTGTGCCTACAATTTCAGCTCCCTTAGTATTATAAATAGTTCCTGTTATATTAAATAGCACTCTTTTTTATTGCATCCAAACTAAAGAGGGACAAGGCATGGTTTTCATTCTTTCCCCTAGTCCTGAAAGGCCTTCGTTTGTTTTACCCTCCGATCCAGGCAATTAAGGCTTATGAATGTGACATTTACAGTGTTTCAACATTCCCACTGTGTTAGAAATTCCTTCAGCTAATAGCCAGAGGTGCCCTATTCTAGTGGCTTGTCTAAATCCCTGTGAATGGCTGCTTGAATGAGAGATTTGTGCGAAGTTGTTTCCCACAATCATACAATGCGCTACTCACTGTCAACATGACTTCAGCCATAGGTCAGTTGAAGAGCGGCTGAAATAAAAATAAAATATTTCACAGGATGGAAACAAGTAGCACTGTGAAAAACTGCTGTTGATTTTAATAACTTTGATTTAAATATTCCATGCTATCTTGTTCTGTTGTGGATGTGCAAATATGAATGGTGATCTGTTGCTGGCACAGATTTGTGTTTTATTTATAATGATTATGTAATATATCAAAATTTGTTTCAGACTTATAATTTCCCTCCCCCCACCACTGCTTGATATCTTATATATGGAAATTATTATTCATCTGTTAAATTAGATTAAATTATCTATTATTCATCTTAAAAATTCTGCTTAAAATGGAACATTTGATTCTTTTGCCTAATCTTTTCCTGTCAATGTAACAGATTTGTAGGACCACAATTTAATTTTTGACCACCAATTCTGTAAAATAATGTTATATAATTATTACTGTATGAGAACAAGTTTGGTGTAATTCCTAAAATTAGGACTCTCTCTACACCGGTGTACACACACACACACACACACACACACACACACACACACACACACACACACACACACACGTGTGTGGATATTCAATTTATAATTATAATTGGGCCTGAAATTATGATGGTTAGTTGTTGTGGAGGTAACTGGAGACATCCATGTTACCAAAAGTAATTTTCCAGCCTTTTTCATGGTGGTTGGTAAGCAAATGCCACAGTTGTTAAGCAAACCCATTAATCTGAATGGGTATTTTTTTGCTGAAAAGCAGCACCCCCCCAAAAAATTGAATTGTGGTCATGTGACCACGGACCATCACAACCAGAACTGAAGCTGACCTTTGTGATGTATGGTCACATGACAGTGGAGGACAGCAATATGGCCATTTGTGACATTTGGTGATGCTCTATAGGCCATTCTGTGGCTGTCATAGTATCAAATGGTCATAAAACAAACAGTCATTAAGTGAGGACTACCAGTACACTAGCACAAGATTTGAATTTGGGGTGTGTGTCTCTTCCTCTTGTCTTTTTGAGTCAATGACCATGTGGTTATTTGTTTCCTGGATATGAAATGCTCTTTCCTAACATGAGACTGGATCTTGCTGTTGGAAGAATATTTAGAAAACTAGTTTGCATATACTAGCGTATAAATTTAATTTCCCACACATTGCCAATCCTAAACAAAGTGCTTTAATCATTGTGTACAGATGCTACCCTTTAAGGGAATAGACCAGTACTTAGGGATAAGTAGGAAGATGTTTCTTAAAAATGCCCTACTCATTTATTTATTTATTTATTTATTTATTTATTTATTTATTTATTTATTTATTTATTTATTTATTTATTTATTTATTTATTTATTTATTTATTTATTTATTTATTTATTTATTTATTTATTTATTTAAATAGATTTGTATGCCGCCCAACTCCCGGGGGACTCTGGGCGGCTCATGACTTTCTAACCAAAAATTGCAGCCCCGACCTGGGCTGAGCTGGGAGAAAGCACAGTTATCCTTTTTCCACATTTACCAGGAAGGCTGAGCATGAAAAACAGAAAAATCCTTCTTTTTCCATGCTGGGAATTCCAACTGCAGTCTCAGTGGCTCCATTTACTAAAATAATCTGTTGAAATGCTGGATGACATTTGACCCATCCTCTTATTATTAGTGCATTCAAAATGTGATTGCGCTACTGAGCCTGAGCTGTTCATGACATCACGGTAAGGCGGTGTTGATTCTCCTTAGTCAATATTAAAGGGCTTATTTTCAATGTTTGGACGGCTAAAGTTCCCCTTTGTGTTATGTCTTTGTTAGAAACCCTTAGGAATCCTCTGAATTCGATAAGTCAAACTATTTGCACAGTCTTTTAACTCCTGAGAACCATGGCTTCCCCTTTTCATATTCTCTAATCCGTGGATATGAAAATGCAACACAACACCAGATTTAATGAACCCTGATGCTTCTTTGAAATGATTGAAGAGCCCTCTAAGTCAATCAATCAGAATAGATCTGGAAGGGTCCTTGGATCTTTTCTGGGTTGTGTTTTCCAGAGATTGATTTTGTCCACCTTACGAAACAAGATGTTCCTGTTTAATGTCACTTAAAGCTAATCTCCTCATTCCTCAGATTCCCTACTTCTGATGTGCTTGCTAATTGCATGTCCTGCACTGCACTGTTTATCAGCACAAGAGTGATACAATTTATTGGAACAGTCAGCTTTTTGCCTAATTATTTTGACCCTTGTGAACTCAGCTCATGGGAACCGTTAGGAATAGAACAGCTTTAAACCGGAGAGGGTGGAGGAGAGGAACCTACCATATGTTACAAGTTATTGTTGTGTTGGCTTTTAAATAAACAAAATGGGCAGGGACCAACATCTGGAAATGGCAGGGCTGTCGCTCTGGAGATTGAAGAATATTGCCATTAACTGAGTAGAGGCGCAAAGAATTTGCAACATGGCACAGTTTCAGTATCTAGAGATGAGAAGGCTTGGAAAAACTGCAAAAACAACAATCTTCAAGGAAAGTTTTAAAGCTTTTTTTTCCTTTGTGTTTCAAAAACTTTGGAGCAAACATTTCTTAACATTTACATTTTAATTATAAATAAAACGAATGTGAAAGAAATTGATCATTATATCTTAATTGGGTGCAAATATTTATAATTAGTAACCTATGACTATCACTAAGTGTTGTATCTTATGATTTATGATGAATGTATTTTATGATGACTATGATCATGATTTATCACATACTGTATTTTTCGGAGTATAAGACGCACCTTTCCCCCCCTAAAAGAGGGTGAACATCTCGGTGCATCTTATACACTGAATGTAGCCCCGCCCAGCCTCTGAAACGGACCTTTGCAAGGCTAAAACAACTTCTCAAACTGAGCTTTGCAAGGCTGAAAAAGCAGCCTCTGAAACGGACCTTTGCAAGGCTAATATACCTGTTCCAGGCTGTTTGCTAAGGACACTAGCCAGATGGATGCTGGTAAGCAGAATTTTTTTTTCTTATATTCCTCCCCAAAAATTAAGGTGCGTCTTATATTCCGGTGCATCTTATACTCCAAAAAATACGATATATCTTTTATGTACACTGAGAGCTTATGGACTGAAGACAAATTCCTTGTGTGGCCAATCACACTTGACCAATAAAGAATTCTATTCTATTCTATTCTATTCTATTCTATTCTAGTCTATTCTAGTCTATTCTAGTCTATTCTATTCTAGTCTAGTCTAGTCTAGTCTAGTCTAGTCTAGTCTAGTCTAGTCTAGCCTAGCCTAGCCTAGCCTAGCCTAGCCTAGTCTCATTGGCGGGGCAGAGAAGCTCAGTCATTTTTGCATCATCTTAGCTTTTGAATAACACATGATAAGACAATGTTCACATGTCATGCTAAGTGATAAACAATAGTTAACATTTCAAAAGAAACTTGATTTGTTAACTATTGTTTTTTTTTCCTTAGCATGACGTGCTAGCATGAAAGTTATTTACGGCTGAGCATGCTTTGTAATTGAGCCAGTGTTTTGTTACATTATTCAATTTTAATTAGCTGTGGTGCTTACTTCCATTTTTTTAACCTTTGCCATTCAAACTGTTAAATAAAATGCTATTAATTGATCCCCGATAAGCAATTGAACGCACATGCAAATGTTTCCAAATCTCTATATTTTGAGTAGATGTGACTTGAGAATAATAAAGAGCAGTTACAGAGAATAGACCAACACCAAAGGAGGTTACAGAAATGTTTATAATTGGGAGATCTAATTCGTAATTGGTGGTGGGAACTTGTATTTACCTACATAAAACAGCTGGATTCTAATAGGCCCTTTTCTTGCACATGCTATTGTATCATTATTTTATAAATCTCCTCCAGATGTCTGTACAGTGCAGGCAAATGCTGGCAAGCAAATCTCGTGAGCCAGTGATGCAGCTTTATTGAGTCGTCTTCAACCAGTGATTTATAAATTTATTATTTTCTCTGTTAATCTCCCTGCTCGCGGAGACAGCATCCATGCGAGGGTTAACTCCATCTATTATCCAATCAGGATTGAGTCTGCAAATCAGATGACATGCCTCCTCATGCTATGACTTACGCTTTTAAGACTCAGTCGGTCCTTGGACATAGACCTGGGTTTCAAGAACTCCCACACTTGTTGCTTTTTTTTTTGCCTGTCCTTTTAAGGGAAAAATTCTTTTGCTAAAGAGTGATTACCTTTTAATTCCGGCGAGAAGGGCTTGCCTGATACCGCCGAAGACCGTTCTAGCGGTGGCTAAGCTACTAGCTTGTAGTCCTAGCAGGCTAGCGTGCACGAGGGGCTCCTCCGCCACACTGATCCTTTAACGAGGATCAGAAGGGGGTAAACTAGCCACCTGAGAGTTGTTTGCTGCTGATTCAGCCTCCGCCCATGAGTTTTGGCTCTGCAGCATCTGAGGCTCCTTAGGAACTCTCTGCAAGGGTTCTGAAGTTGATTTGATCTTGGAGCGGTGAGTGGGATGGCCGAACATCTGTCTTTCGGGTAGCACACGAGCTCGGCTCTGCAGCATTGGAAGTGAGAGAGGCAAACTTTTTTATAGTGGCTGCCATTTTGTTTTTGGCCACCATTTTGTTTTTTGCCGTGTGAGTGGAGTTTGCCTAAGTGCTTGCAGGACCTGGATTAGCCTGCCTGTTGAATTCTCCTCGCAGCTCGTTTAGCCTCTGCCTGCTTCTGCAGCTGGCTCATAGCTCCACTCCTTCCATCCTCTTTATTTTCACTACCTTACGTGCCTTGTTTGCCTGTGCCACGTGGAGTGAGTCAAGATGGCGGATGCTACTTCCTCCAGGGCAGCCATTTTGAGAGGGGACTTGTATCCCTCATCTTCTAGTGGCCACAGTCATTCTGGAACCACCACTAGGGCCTCCAAGAGGAGGGCAGCATCGGGGGAATCTTGATCAGGCCTTTCCCACAGATCTTCCAAGAGGGCAGACAAGCAGGCCCAGAGTAGACACAAGGCTATTGAGAAGGTCATAGCCAAGGCCCAAATGGCTTCTCTCACAAGCCTAGTGGGCATCAGGAGCTGAGACCCTCTAGATCTCTCTCCCCCTCTCCCTCTCCTATTCAGAGGAAACAGACCCCTCCCCCCGAAAGCACCTCATGGAAGAGGCATTCTAGCTTGGCCTGTGGGCGGAGGACAATCTTCCGTCCATTCGAGCGGACCACATCTCAGGAGCTGCGAACATACAAGCGGACTGGCTCAGCCAGTCCACAGTGGACCACGTGGAGTGGCACCTGTGACCGTCGCTGTTCAAGGAGATATCGGACAGGTTCGGCCTTCCTTCAGTGGACCTCTTCGCCACCTGGGACAACACTCAACTACCCCAGCGGAGGCGGCTTTTGGTCGGTGAGTTCTTCAGCGTGTTCGCTCAGACCAGGAATTACAAGTCCGGGCCACTCCCTCCCACTAGGACAGCCAGCTTTGGTATGTTCCTTGGATGGATGCTGTCACCACGAGCAGGGAGATGGGGCGTTGGACTTACCTGATACGCTCCATCTTGTAGCCATGGAGACAGCATCCATCCCCACCCAGATGGCGGCCGGCTTTGCCCTTCGGAGGTTTTCTCAGCAATGGGAGCACCATGTCTGTCTGCATAACACCTTCATCATAAAAGCGGAAGTCATAGCATGAGGAGGCATGTCATCTGATTTGCAGACTCAGTCCTGATTGGATTATAGACAGAGTTAACCCTTGCATGGATGCTGTCTCCACGGCTACGAGATGGAGCGTATCAGGTAAGACCAACGCCCCTTTTAAGGTGGATTTGTTTGCTCAGGTTTTCCCTCATGTGTGCTGAGTTTATTCGCCATACGATTGATATCAGTTGTTTCAAGGTTTCTCTGGAGGACAAAATGCATAGTGGACTTACTTAGGCTGGAAAACATAAAATGGTTCAATGTCAAAGGACACCATGTGCATAGCTGAAACCAAATATAGATGCTAAGATTGTTTTCTCAAGTGAGTTGAATGTAGACTGAAATAAGCAAAAGTTCATTTTGAATGGGTGCCTCAGGATTGCCCTTGTGGATCAGATTTTGCAGATTCTGATACTGTTCCAAAACTAGTAGGTCAGAGTTGATAGGGAGAGTTAAATGCAACATTAAACTCTTTCAAAAGCGATGCAATTAGTTCTGTGTAGAAGATCATGTGTTATGAACACATAAGCAGATCTTGGGCCTTGGGCATTTTCAAGTACTGCCAAAAAGTATATAGTAGATAATCTTTGGGTAGGTTTGCACAATACATTCTAAGTAATTTAAAAACAGGGTGGATAAAAATCGGATTTTTAAAATTTAAATTGGACTTTTTTTTATTTAAATCGGATTTTTTTGATTTTTATCAAATTTATTTTAATAAAATGCTTTTGTAGTAAAAATCTATGTAAAGATAGTTTTCTATTTCAGATAGATTAATAATTTAGTTTATTCAGCATGAAATGGAGCTTAGTTATATAGCATGAGGCTTTGTATTCTGCAATATTGGGACTGTCGGTGAGTCAACAGCAGGTCAGAGGAGGAGCCGCTGCGGGACAGAGATGACAGCTGCTGTTTAAAAATTATGCTTTAAATCGAGTTGATTTAAATCAAGCCTTTTTACTAGTGACTTAAATCATGATTTAAATCGTGATTTAAGTTGACTTGATTTAAATCAAATCCACCCTGTTTAAAAATGAATGCGCACCAATGGTGGGTTGCTCCCGGTTCGGCCCGGTTCTAAGAACCGGTAGCGCCGGCGATGGGAGGCTCTGCACACGAGCGTGTAGTAAAGGGTTTTTAGAACCCACTACTGATGCACACAATATACTTTACTCTAGTTAGCTTTAATATTGGTTAATTATTTTTTGCCTTAACATATTGTGAGAATGTAACCCATTTGGTTAGCTTATATCTCAGTATTTTGCACAAAACTGGTTAAATAGGGTTCAAGTTAAGTGTGAGCCAATGTTTGTATATTCAGTTACGGCTCCTTCTAATACAGCGGCACTCAACCTTTTGGGTTCCAGGGACTGTTTTACAGAGGGGGGGGGTTCCCCACTTTTGGGACATGGGTTTGTGTGCTGCCTGGATCCCACACATGTGTGGATGGGGCTTCACTCACTTGCGTGGCCCAGTTCTTGGCGGGCCATGGACTGGTGTTAGTCTGCGGCCCGGGGTTTGGGGACCCCTGTTCTAATACAGAGATGCTATTTGTGGATAGGGCCTTGACCTGTGGATATCTGTCCTGAGTGTTCTCAAGTAATTTTGGATAGGTTTCACCTCCCAACCCACCCCCCACATCACGTTTTTGCCTTCCCTAGCCCCCAGGAGCACTCTGCAGGCCTCCCAAAATCTCTGTGCACCCTGTTTTTGTGAAAAATGGGCACATTTTTGCACCCTAAACATCCCATGTGTCACGTTTTTGCCTCCCCAGCCTCCAGAAGCACTCTGCAGGCTGCCCAAAGCCTCTGCGTGCCCCGTTTTCATGAAAAAAGGACACACAGGGGGTTTGGGAGGCCTGCAGAGTGCTGCTGGGGGCCGGGGGGGGCAAAAATATTTTTCCCTGTTTACCTCTTCAAAATCTTGGTGCATTTTATATTCCAGTGTGTCTTATAGTCCAAAAAATATGGTAATTGCTTGTGTAGGGATTTAACTAAGGGGGTATGCAATAATTCGATGGAGAAAAGCACACATGATTGGATCATTTAATGTTCTGTCATCTCTTTGGCTCTAGGCCCACGTGTTGATAGCTGAGGAGTAAACTTTATCTTCTTTTTAAGAATATTTTGCATAAGCCACCATATTTTTATCCAAAATGCTTTGACCTTTTTACAAGTCCACCATATATGATAATGCGTAGCATCAACGCAATCACATCTGCAGCATTTAGGTTGTAAGTTCGGATACATACAAGCTAATTTTTTAGGATCTAAATGCCACCTATAAAACATCTTGTAGAAGTTCTCTCTCGGGTTTGGGGCTTGCTTGAATTTTACATTTCTTACCCATATCTTCTCCCATGTTTCCATCATTACTGGTTCTTCGAAATTTTGTCCTGCAATAAAATATTGAAAACAACAACTGTTGAAAGAAGGAATGAATACAGAATTCATTTTATCTGAAATGTCTTATCCAGTTTTCTGGTAACCTGGACTCAGTGGGATATTTCAGTAAATTGTCTGGCCAAAGTTTTCTGGTTTCACACGCTAAATAAAGTGGGCCTGAATTTGTTGAGGACACTTTCAAGGAACACCTGAGCTGCACTTTAGAGTTGGAAGGGTTTTTTAAAAAAAAAATAGTTTTGCAATAGCAGTCTACAGCATGAAGCCACCAGTATTGGATTAGAGTTGACCTTATTTTTTTACTTTACCAGATTGGGAGGTCAAAATAACATCTCGGAATCAGGAAATGACAAACTGTTTCTGTAATCTTCCCAAGAAAACTGCATGGATGAGATATCAAGGAATGGAGTTCAACTCAACCTTCTCTTGTACTTGTGACTCTGTGTATGAATTCAATAGTGATTTCAATCCAATTCAAATAAACATTACACTCTAATAAAGATGCATTTGGTTATAAACTAAACTGAAATCTAAGTTGCTCTTCCAGCTAGGCCTTTTCAGACTTTGGAAGTGTATGCTTTATTTTTTAAAATCTTAACTGCCTTTAATGCCCCAAAGACAGTAATGTGGGATGGATGGATGGACGGATGAATGGACAGATGCACACGCACACACATTTCTACACCACCCATCTCTGTTAAGTGACATACACAGACACATACATACAATAATAATAATAAAATATATAGGCGTTTGCCATTAAAAAATGAAAGGAAGATTGAGAAAAAATATTTTCCTGACACGTTAATATTGGAAGGATGGGGTTTTTTCCTAGAAAATTTAAATGCACTGTAATATTAAAAACTAGCTAAATACCCATGCTTCGCTATGAAACTATGTGATGGGCAGGGGTGGGTTCCTGCCGGTACGCTCTTACCTGTTGGTCGCCGCAGAACCGAAGAAGGCGGTGGCGTTCGCTACGTGGGGCTTCCCCCGCCCACTTTCCCCCGCCCACCTAGACACCGCCATTTGCGTTCTTTTGCCCTCTGCGCATGTGCAAAGCGTTCTGCTTGGGCAGAGGGCAAAAGAACGCAAATGCCGGCATCCAGGCAGGCGGGGGAAAGCGGGCGGGGGAAGCCCCACGCAGCGAACGCCACTGCCTTCTTTGGTTCTGCGGCGACCAACAGGTAAGAGCGTACCGGCAGGAACCCACCCCTGGTGATGGGGCTTGATAAATTGACAAAGCTTGAAAATTAATGAGTAGTTAAAAAAGGGACTATTATTTTATTAGAGATGGTAAGCTAAGTTTCTGTTACAGATGAAGACATTATTTGCATAGCATAGACTTTCAATTCGTCCCTCAGATGAATTGCTCAGGACCTCCCTGTAAACAACATGCCTGGTTTTGCTGTCTGGCTGGAGGATGACCAGGCTGTCAGGTGAACTGACTCTGGAGCATGCCACATAGAACTGGCCATGGGAGAAACAGCCAGCTACCCTTACTTGTGTTTTCCTAATCGCATCTGTAAATCTTTTCCTGTGTTTTTTGCCTCTTTTCCCTTTAACTGGTGTTACAGTAGAAGGAACAGATTTGTCTAAACTGAGGAGGAAAATAAGGGGGGGGATGTGTATCTGCCTACCAGCATCCATTGGTATTCATCTGGCTAGGGTCCTCTTAGTGTGTGAGAGAGTTGAAGGGTGTTTGGAAACTCAAACAGTATTTGCTGTGTGAGCACGAAGGAGACAGAAAGGAGTCTGTGCGTGGCTTAGCTCAATTGTTCTGTAGTAAAGCTGCTTGCTGCTGTGAAAGCAAAAGTGAAACTGAAACTCCTCTGCTTGTGTTTTGCATTTGGATCAGATTTCTTTTTAGGTGGGGAGAGGGGAGTAGAACTCCTTAGCATCAGAGCTTGTTAATAATAATATAAGAAATACTCATGCTGTGATGGTCATTTTGAAAAATCCTTTCTTAGTGAGCACCTAGAAAGCAAGAGGAACATACGTGGCAAATTTCAAGTTTTTAGGCTTTACAGTTCTGGAGATTTCGTGATCAATGCATGAGTGGTTTTCGCATATATAGATTTGGTTCAATCTTGAGAAAAATTCCAACTTTTATTGCAGTTTAGCTGATAGATGGCTTCAAAAGACGTTTTTACTTAAAATTACTGTTGACTGTCTTTTGTTATATGAAACCAATTTATGTGTTGTTAACCCTTCAGTTTAAAAAAAGATCTAATTATGTAATACCTCTTTTGGTATACATAATTTTTTTTTCATAAATGATATATTTATTTGACAGTATTTATAATGTGCTCAGCCCAAACCGATTCTCGGGTTACAACAAAACAAAAATAAGACAATAAAAATCATGAATAGAAATCTGTCACATTGTAGATGCCCTTCAGTTAGATCAAATAAAGATCTAACTGAACCTACTGTTTTGGATAGCATCTGAAATGCCTGTAGAATAGTGTCTATTTGCATCTCCAGAGAGAGTTCTGTAAAATGAGAACCTCAATTGAAAAGGCCTGTTGCTTTGCTGCTTCCCATGAGCTTCAGAAGGAAGGAATACCTACTGCACATACTCTCCAGATCAATAGATTCTAGGAGTTGAAGTCTTAAATCATAGGTTCCCAAGATTGAAAACTACTGCTGTAAATGGTGGGACTCATGGAACATTATCGATCTGACAACCATTTTGATGATGCTGAGATTCACATTGCTCAAGGATTGATTTAAGGTGATTCTGACATCCCAAATGTTTCATGCTTACCCTCACCTCATGGATTGAGAAAATGTTATGGAATCTTGTCTATTCTATAGTCCTCTATTATTAAGGTGACCAACTTTTTTACAATGAGAAGGAGGACAAATAAATTGAAAAAAAAATATCGTAAATAAAAGAAACATTTTATTCATTGCAACAATAATACACTATAATATGATATATGCATAATAAAAACATTTGTAACATTTTATATTGTAATTATGCTTACATGCCTGTTAATTATTATTTAAATAAGTACTTTTCCATTGAATTAATATTTTTTGTCAATGTATCATCTTCTAACAATATATTGGAAATATCTGAACAAGAAATATCCTTCATATTGAATTTTACGGCAAGTGCTGCAGCTAGAGCATCAACATAACATAAGAAGTAAACAAAGCCACTTGCACGCGGCGCTGTCTCTCAAGGTGTCCTGTGCGGAGCGCATGCGTCTCATAATCGCGTCTTATACCGCACTGTACCAAGCCTTGACAAATGGTCATGTCAAATACAAATACGTCACATAACGTGCAACAGATTAGTCTTCAAATATCGAAAAGGAGGACATCTAGGAGGACACTTTTCGAGGGAGGACAGAACTTACAAAAGAAGGACTGTCCTCCCTAAAGGAGGACGATTGGTCACCTTACTATTATCCTATCTAATATTCTATCTGATAACCCTCTAGGGGACCCAATGGAGGAGTTCCACACTGGAGGCGACTGCTGGATTAATGCCAGATTCCATCTTTCCCCTTGCTCTCTGCTCTCCACCCACTCATCTTTTTGTATATATCAATACATATTGATGTATTCTCGTTGATTACTTTGTTGTTGTTTATTTTATTGTTCTATTACTTTACTTCTGTTTTGTTTACAGCCTTTTCCTTTCTGTTGTAGGCCTCCTAGAGTAACTCCATGGTGAGATAGGTGGCAAATAAAGTTTAACAAATAAAATAAATTTCCAGGATTTAGGTAGTCTGTATTAGAAGAAAGGTGAACCACAATTGAGTAGCTCTTCATGCAGTTCCTCGCAAGATCAGATTATTTGTTTAAATTCTAAAATAGAGATTAAAGCGTTGCATTTGTGTTGGTCTTTGAATAAGTGATGCGTAGTCCATGTGTTTTAGTCTGCAGAAGGTGCCTGTTGCTTTACTGCTCCTCAAAAAGTGTAATGGAAAATGACGTTTGCTGTAGAAACTCAGCTCCTTTCCTGCATTCTTAATTACCGTATTTTTCGGAGTATAAGACGCACCTTAGTTTTGGGTGAGGAAAATAGGGGAAAACAATCTGCCTACCAGGTATTCATCTGGCTAGCGTCCTTAGTCTGGTCAGCTTCAGCACATTATTTTATCCCCTGGTTAGGACTTAAAAAAACCCTTCTTCTGAGAGAGTAACAATGAAAGAGCATGCAAGCCAGTAAGAGCTGGGAAGATCGTTAGCACCTGGTTAGGGCTAGAAAAAAACTTATTCGGAGCAGCTTCAGCACATTATTTTATCCCCTGGTTAGGACTTAAAAAACCCTTCTTCTGAGAGAGTAACAATGAAAGAGCCTGCAAGCCAGTAAGAGCTGGGAAGATCGTTAGCACCTGGTTAGGGCTAGAAAAAAACTTATTCGGAGCAGCTTCAGCACATTATTTTATCCCCTGGTTAGGACTTAAAAAACCCTTCTTCTGAGAGAGTAACAATGAAAGAGCCTGCAAGCCGGTAAGAGCTGGGAAGATAGTTAGCACCTGGTTAGAGCTAGAAAAAAACTACTTCGGAGCAAGTAGAGCAATGAAAAAAAATTCTGCAAAGACTTAGGGCTGGAAAAACATTCTTTGGAGAGAGTAACAATGAAAAAGCCTGCAAGGTAAGAGTTGGGAAGATCTGTTAGCACCTAGTTAGGGCTGGGGAAAAAAAAGCTACATTCGAAGTATAAGACGCACCCAAATTTTCAGCCACTTTTAGGGAGGAAAAAGGTGCGTCTTATACTCCGAAAAATACGGTATATTGTTTACAGACTTATGCTCAGCTTGACAAAGCCTGGCTTTGTCTTGAGAGCTGAACAATAATGCTACCTCAGTCCTTTGTGGTTTCTTACTTTCATAAATTGTCATGTTTGTATTAGAATTTTAAATGTTACTGCTTTGAAATGTTGAATTTTTATCAGGCATAGCTCTGTACAATATTGGCTTTATTTGTTTTAGTTCCATTTGTATCCCATAGGATATGTTTAATACATGTATAGTATCTTTCAATCTCTTAGAGTCTCCTTAACAAACTTTTATAAGCGTGCTTGAGGTGAATAGGGAATATCATTGATTGATAGTCAGTCATTTTGAGTGACTGACCGATCAGATGAAAGACTGCCTGTATTTTTGAGGGTCTTTGCAATGAGTGATGGGTTATGATAACAGGCCAACCTACCCTTGAAGTTGCTGTGAGAAAGTGCCCCATATATTTTTCTAAAATATATGTACACAATAGAAACATGCGTTTCCACACCAACCCCGAGAATTAATCTTGTAGCAAGTCAAAAGTAAAATAATTCTTAAATATAAAAACAAACCCCAACATGATTGATTTAAAGCAAGGTCTTGTCTGAGCAAAACAAGGGAACCTAAATAGACTCATTTTGTTCTTTGTGCTCATAAAAGTGGGGAATTATGGATAAAATATGTAGTGAATGTAAAATGATTAGAGTTTTTTTTCTGGGCATTTGATAGATAGGTTGTGTGAGTTTGACTTTATCATAAGGAAATATGTGTTGCATTCTATGTTAGAAAAGGATTGGGCGCTTCTAAATGTAAATATAGAAAAATCAAAGTCCATTTTACAGCCCTATAATATTTAGTTCCGAAATGCCTGTCTTCTGTCTGCTCCCAAAATTATATGATTTTCTTCATTTTGCAATGTTGAACATTTCAATCCAGTTCCTCTTCAGTGTTGGATGAGTGCCTACTGGTCTGGGACCAATATATTTTCTCTGAATTACCGTATTTTTTGGAGTATAAGACGCACCAGAGTATAAGACACACCTTAGTTTTGGGGGAGGAAAACAAGGAAAAAAGGCCTCTGCCTCCAAGCAATTTGCCAAACAGCAAACAGCACAGATAATATACACTGTTTGCTGTGTATTTCTGTGCATGTGTGCCTGATCCATAGAAATCGTAAATATAGAATTATGCTACTAACACAATTTCTGTGCATTGCTGTGGTTATATGGTAACAAGGCATAACATCTATCAGCTGCTATAGGGCACTTGTTAATTAGTAGTAGCAGCTATTCAATCTGGCAGCAAATGTTTGCATTTTTGAAGGTTCTAATTAAAGTAAAAAAAGAGAGAGAGAGAGAGAGAAATCACATTACCCACTGTAAATTTTATCTCTTTTAGGAAGCCCGCAGAGGAAAATTCTCCATGAATGTACGTCACAATGATGATGACCGACCAAATCCCACTGGAGTTGCCATCATTGCTGAATGGGGAAGTAGCCATGATGCCTCACTTAGTCAATGGAGATGGAACACAGCAAGTCAGTATATTCTGAAAGTGGTGGCTTGGAATGTATATTTCTGCTATTTGTGACTTGTGCAATGATGGTTTATGTGTTTACTTAGAATTAAGGTACATGGAATAATAGGAATAATAATAATAGTATTTAAGCTTACATACCTAAATGCAGCATTCTCTGGGCTATTTACAGTATAAGCATTATTTTCATATTGCTCCCAACAATTTGGTTCCTCATCTTACTGACCTCAGAAGGATGGAAGGTCAACCTTGAGCCTTGTCAGGATCGAACTCCAGACTGTGGGCAGAGTTTGTCTGCAATACTGCACTTTAACCACTGTGCTACCAAGGCTTAAAATGGAACTAATTCTTGAGGAAAAAGAGAGAGAGAACTTTAGTGTTATTCTTTATGCCTTTCACTAATTTACTTTGTTCTGTGATAGGGTTCAAGACTATGTAACGCAAGATTCCCCAAAAAGTCTCACAGACAAGAGCTAATCTGACCAGAAGGGTAGTTTCAGAATTGAAACTCCACCCCTGTTATATATGTGACAAAGGGGTGAGGTTTTAATGTCAATACCACAAATGCCATCTTGCCCATTTTGGTCCCCATCCTTGAAGACACTGCTGACTCTTGTTCAGTACCACCATTTATCTAATGGATTCATCAAAAGTCTAAATGGCCAATTTGTCTAGGGAGATACAAACATAGTAGGACAAAACTAATTAAAAATGAAGCATGGGTGTGTCTGGCATTAAAGCAATATTTTAGAACATCTGTATCACATTTTCTCTCAAACAACAAGCAGTTTTCTAGTTAGACAATGGCAGATGGTCATTCCTCATTACATAGAGAAGATCAAAGAAGACATACTCAATGAGTCAAGCTTCAAAATCCCTGATCAGAATATTGGTTGTATTGCATAATCATCAACTAATGCAGAAACTGTTGAGGGATTTGATATAATCACTGCATGAATAAGACTCAAACTGCTCTATTTAAAAGATAGCATATTCTTCAGTCTTTTTTTACTGTAATAATACTTGAGATGTTATGACTTGGACTGTTTTCCTTCCTTCTTTCCTTCTTTCCTTCTTTCCTTCTTTCCTTCTTTCCTTCTTTCTTTCTTTCCTTCCTTCCTTCCTTCCTGCATTCCTGCATTCCTTCCAGCATTCCTGCATTCTTTCCTTCCTGCATTCCTTCCTTCCTGCATTCCTTCCTTCCTATCATTTCCTGTTTCCATAGTAATTACCCAATTTTTTAGAAAAACTATCAATGAAACTTTGTAAATTGAAAAACTAAGTACCGGTAATCACAACACTACTAGCAGCAGCATTTTTTTTAAAAAAAATTAATGTGCAATGTGGATCTGCAGATGAAGATCTGTTCTGTATTGAGTTATGCCTGCATATGAAAAATAGCATGAAAAGAAGGGGCAGCTTCCCTATTTTTATATTTGCTTTTTTACTTTGTTTGTTTTGGGAAAATTTCTGAGTTTGGAGAAAGCATTCACTGGGTGCAACTGTAAATCTGTAAGTTTTGATGGTCTGGAGAGAGGATTATGGCTGGAATTGCATTCCCCTTATCTACAAAGATTTGGAACCAGATAATTCATACCTGCTCAGGGTATTCTTAGTGAAATTCCCAGGTTTAGAATATCTTCAATTAAAGTTTGGCTGGAAAGAAGGCAAGAATGGGCCTTTAATTTTCCTTGTTTGCCACAGCATCTTTTTTAGTTTTCAAGAAAGTGTTTCATCTTAAAGGCTAATTACAACTTTCACAACAATGTATTATATTTGGAGATGAAGCAGGAAGACAGAGAAGAAGGGGGAAATACCCATTTTAATTCACCATTTTGAAAATTAACACGAGTCTGAAAGTATTTCCAGGATGCAAAAAGAGAGGGGGGAAAAGTTTGGGAAGAGTTGAAAAATAAATCTTATGAGCAAAGATTGCTTACCACCAAGACATTCTTAGTCGCTGTGTATAAACAAAAAGCAAGCAGAATCCAACCCAGCGTTATTTGTCCCAGATGAAGTTCTAAAGTTGGCTGTATCTCCAACGCTGATGTCATGGTGCACTAACAAAATTCTGTGGGAGAGGCGTATATAGCAACCATTTTATTCCTGTGTGATTAGTGTGGGAGGAAAGGGCTGAGGGGGTGTAGGCTGGAAAATGTGTTTCATGTTGTTGTTCTCCCCCCCCTCTTTTTCTCTTGTGGAGAATCATGATCACGAATGTGGGTCTTGATGCCAGGGAAGAAACTACATTGAAGAGTGGGATATCTTGGTGGTTTTTTGTTTGTTTTTTTACAAATTTGTTTGGCTTTCTTCTATGTCCTGCTTAGCAAGATACAGCCAAGAGATTCCTAATAGCTTAGTATGTGAATAGTTGAGGGACAAGTAAGATGCTAATCCTATTTTACAAAATATCCGTAAAACAAGATGCAGCGATTCCTACACTGGTACACAACATGTCTTTGTAGCTATTTCTCCTTCTCCTCCCACAGCAAGAGGGTGGCATGATTTTCAGCCTATCATTCTGACCAGTAGTGGGTTCTAAAACCCTTTACTACCAGTTCGAGCTCGCGCTCGTGGTCGCGCAGAAGCTTCTGTGTGTGCGCAGAAGCGTTCCAGTTGGGTGGGCGGAGCCTCCCGCTGCCACCACTACCGGTTCTAAGAACCATGCCGAACCGTGAGCAACTCACCGCTGATTCTGACCCAGTAGGCCTCAAATAGAACATTATTCAATTTTCAGACTTAACAACTGCTAAGAGAGTATGCTGAAAATCCCAGCCATATAATAGCTTTACTGTAGGGCCCTGAAGTTAATGGTGTGAACTGGAGTGTGTGTGGGGGAGGGGGGGAAGGGAACATCACGAACCACATTTAAGCACATCAGGCATTTGGGGCAACTGCCAGAGCCTTATTACCTTGACAGTGTCTATTGCTGTTGCTTACTTTAATGCCCTCCTTTGCAAATTTTGTTTCTAGACCAGTGATGGCGAACCTTTTCTGGTTCACGTGCCCATGCCCATTGCCCCCCTCCCAAGCATGTGCACAATGGGCAAACCGGAAGTGCGGAAAAACGCACTTCCGGTTTGCCATTGGGCTGTTTTTTTGCACTCCGGAGGGTTCAGGGAAGCTTCCTGAAGCCCCGGAATGCGAAAAACGGCAAACCAGGCAAACCGGAAGTGTGGAAAACACAATCCCGAGGCGGCCCTCAATGAAATTGAGTTTGATGCCCCTACATCAACTTTTGAGTTTGAAATTGAGTTTGATGCCCCTGACTAACTTTAATTCTGACAAACTCCATTGGTGACCATAGCTGTTGATGTATTTGCAGACAGCTTGACTTCATATCCAACTTGGTTTTTTAAAAAATATTAAAAATTAACACACATGCTGCAAAGCAGAACATCAATTTCAAATGTGGGTATTTAATTTCAAAATGCTTCATAAGCTCTCTTAGAGTCTGCTTGAAGAGCTAATAACCAACCCTCAGAGTGCTAATGGCCAGATGACTGCAAAGTATCCTTCCATTCCCCACCAGTCAGTTAGAAACCGAAGAAGCTTCTTGGATGAGAAGGGGGGAAAAAAACCCAAGAAAGTCCAGTTGCCTTTTGGAAAAGCACCTTTGGGACAACCATGACCTGGATGATTGAGAATCTCCATAGACATATTTTCACAGGCTTCTGCGTGTATATTAACAGATTAACAGAGTTGGAAGGGACTTTGCAGGTCATCTAGTCCAACCCCCTGCCCAAGCAGGAGACCCTACATCTGCCTCTACCTAGGATTGAACTCACAACCTCCTGATTGTGAGGCACGAGTTCCACCTCTAGGCCATAGCAGCTGGGTTATTCTGTAGTCAATAATAGCATGGTGGGTCTCCTACGAAGAATCTTTATTGTTGTACTTGTGTTTTATCCTTTCCTTTGAGGAAAGTGGCAGGAAAAATGCCATAATCAGGATTGTGGGTTGCCTGATTATACTGTTGGAGCAAAATTATGTTATTTGCTTCATATTTCTGCTTAAAAATGATGACTTTAGCTTTTGAGAACAGTGGTGTTTTCCAGCAGACTGGCAGAATTTGCACAATCTGAATTTTAAAAAAACGTTCCTGCAAAGGAAATCTAAAGATAGAAATTATGCATAAATTCCCCTCTTAAAGAGAAAGGTCTTGGTGGAAACAACCCAAAAGTGCGAACAGGCAAAGAGAAATCTGCACAAAAATAGTTTTTCCCCTCTTAAAATCATCAAGGCCTATAAAGGGCCATTAATCCTGAAGACACAATTTGTATTCAGTTTGGGGTACCAGTGTGACTTCCACAGATCAGAGGTGGCTTCCTGCCTGTTTTTGCCAGTGCGGTTAATAGCTGTTGTTCGGCGCAGAGCCGAAGACGCTGCTGCCGTTCGCGGCGCGGGAGCTTTCCCTGGGCGCTTTCCCCGCCCGCAGGGACACCGCCAATTGCGTTCTTTTGCCCTCTGCACATGCAGAACGCTTTGCGCATGCGCAGAGGGCAAAAGAACACAATTGGCGGTGTCCATGCAGGCGGGGAAAGCGCCCGGGGAAAGTTCCCGCGCTGCGAACGGCAGCAGCGTCTTCGGCTCTGCGCCGAACAACAGCTATTAACCGCACCAGCAGGAACCCACCTCTGCCACAGATCCATTAATTATTAGTGGTTTAATGGTTGAGGTTGGATGCATCCTTTTGCTATGGAATATAGCAAGATAGAAAGAAATGCAATAATAGGGCAAGACACCAGATTCCATAGAATTGACGGGTGAATAAGAATGCATTTGAGTTTGTGGCCTGTTGGCTGCCAGCAGAGCTAGCTACAGAGTCAGATGAGGAGGAGGTTGAGGGAGAGCCAGGGCCAGCTTCGGAGCCTCTGATAAGGAAACAGCATCCATCCTCCCCCCAGGTGGAGAGGCAGCTGTCTTCGGCGCCTGAGCTAAGTGATGGGGAGGAAGAGATGGGACTCATCCCAGATGCGCATATGTGCGGAGAGGAAAGGAGAGGAGAGCAAAGGAAAACAATACACCGGCTCTCAAGGAAAAGCAGTGGTGGATGCTAGCCAGCCCCTCCCTGGTTGGAAAATAAATAGGAGGGGTTTGGGAGTGGCCGGTTGTCACAGACAACAGTTCATTTCTAGTATACAGCAAGCAAGTTGGATTTCTTGGCTAAACCTAGGTTTGTTGGGACTACTTGGTTTGATTTTTGTTTCTCCACATGAAAAAAGACTGTTCCTACCGTGTTTGAAAAGGGGTTTGTTCCTACTCGCAAGTAAGCAGTTTATCATTACTTGCTAAGCCTGGGTCAGAACAAGACTTGCCTGATTAATCTGCATAAATATTGATTTGGAAGCTATGATCATTAGGTCCTGTGACAGTCTGAGGGTGGACATCACAGTTTTGTTTATTTGACAACATCAGAAACAGCATTAAAGTTAAAACTAGATTCTAACTCACTCAATTTCTATACTGCTCCTGACTTGGATCAGGTTCCTTAGCTGGGATTGTGTGTGCAGTGTTTTTGACCACAATCTTATGAATTTTGATTCCTTCTTCCCAACCGGCTTGTTGTAGATATAGAATCACAGGGTTGAAAGGAAGCTTGGATATCTTCCAGTCTAACCCCTTGTGCAGTGCTGGAATTTTCACAGTTTTAGTCACAAATTGACTTCCGTGGACCTCACTTCATCCTTAAGAGGTCCGTAGAGGGGGCGTGCATAAGCGCACTAAGGTGCCTATCGTCCCTGTCATTGTGTTTTTATATTATTCCTATTTTTGTTTCTGTTTGACAAATTTAAATGAATGAATGAATGAATGAATGAATGAATGAATGAATGAATGAATGAATGAATGAATGAATAAATAAATAAATAAATAAATAAATAAATAAATAAATAAATAAATAAATAAATAAATAAATAAATAAATAAATAAATAAAATCTCTATTCCATTCAGGACAAATGGCTGGTCAGTCTTTTCTTGAAAACCAACAATGTGATGGAACATCCACATCTTCAAGAGACATTGCTTAGTACAGGGATGGGCAAACTACAGCTCTTTGAGGACCTGTGGACTTCAACTCCCAGAATTCCTCAGCCAGCCATGAATGCATGGCTGGCTCAGGAATTCTGGGAGTTGAAGTCCACAGGTCCTCAAAGAGCTGTAGTTTGCCTACCCCTGGCTTAGTAAATGCTCACAGTCAGGAAATTCCTCCTTAGATCAGGTTTGTAACTCTTACTTCCACTCATTGATTGTCCTTGTCTTACCACCAGATGTTAAGAAGAATAAATCTAGTCCTCTCCCTTCCTGGTGAATCATTCTCTATGGAGGGAGAAGCCTTGAAAGAATGTTCAGGTTCACAAACAATAACTTTATTATTATGGTTGGCTGCATAGTCAGTCGGCTATTTAAACTGAGGCATTTTTGCCTACCTACTGAGTCCTTTCCAAGGATCTGATATAGGCAGATCTTGTTACATTGCAGGATGTACATTATCCCAAATAACTCTGTTTTCTGCAATTGACTCATGACGATTGGCCAGTGCTAATGGTCAAGTGGTATTACGGATGGTTGAGATTACATCCAAGGCATGTATTGTTTTCTTTTGCCACAGTCTATTTGCCATACTGCTATTTGCAGATTTTTATATTTTGTGATTATTACCAAAAGTGTATGAACAGTAAAGCAATGATTCTTCAGCATATTAGCTATAGCACTTAGACTAAGCATATTTCTAAGCATATTGCCCCCAACAATCTGGGTCCTCACTTTACCGGCTTCGGAAAGATGGAAGGCTGAGTCAACCTTGAGCCCATTAGGATCGAGCTCCTGGCAGTTGTCAGAATTAGCTTGCAATACTGCAGTCTAACCACCAGGTCTGTTTCCTTTCATTTGAAATCAAGATTGAAGCATTGTTTCCCATTGTGAGACCTTCAGGTTTGCCAAGACTGTGACTCCCGAAATTCTTAGCCAACATGGTCAACAGGATGGCAGTTCTAGAAGATACAATTCCAATACAGCTAGGAGACGTGACATTATGTTTATAAGCGTGCATAAAAATGCATCTCTGAATAGATTTCAGTATGATAGAATAGGAAGAGAGAGGTATCATTGAATTTACCAGTATCCTTTATACATCACAGTGAAACAAATAAGCTACTTTTTTTTTTGATGGAGCCTTGTCCTCTCTGCAGCACTTTGGAAGGATGGTAATTTTTTTGCATCTTTTGTCAGAGGAAATTGAGCATTAAGATGCTGAAACTAGTCCAGTGTCTTGAGGTGACTCTAGATTATTGTCTGGTTGCTATAGTAACTCAGCAGGCCTGAATCATGGAAGAGGTAAACACTTTGAAAAGGCAAAAAAATCCTTCTTTTCCATCACTGGTGCCAGGAGTAACTAACCTCTTCCAGGAGGCATTTTTAATCTCGGGCAAAGTTCATATCCTATATAAGTAAGTTTGTAGTAAGCCAAAGTTTCAAGATCATGTGATCCCACTGAGACAGATGTGAGCTTTGATACGGTTTACATATTTTCAATATTTATTGAACAACCAAATATTGATTAGCTAGGCAAAATCACATCAGATACCTATACAATTAGCACAGCCCCCCCCCCCAAGGCTGTGTACTCTCACCACTTCTCTCTATATACCAATGACTGCATCTCAAACGATTCATCTGTTAAACTACTGAAGTTTGCAGATGATACAACAGTGATTGGCCTCATTCGAGACAACGATGAAACCGCATACAGACAGGAGGTTGAACAACTAGCCTCGTGGTGCAACCGGAACAATCTGGAACTGAACACACTCAAAACTGTAGAACTGGTGATAGACTTTAGGAGAAACCCTCCCATCCTACCACCTTTTACAATACTAGACAACACAGTATCAACAGCAGAGACCTTCAAATTTCTAGGTTCCATCATATCTCAAGACCTAAAATGGTCATCTAACATCAAAAATGTCATCAAAAAAGCACAACAAAGAATGTTCTTTCTGCGCCAACTCAGGAAGCTCAAACTGCCCAAGGAGCTGCTGATACAGTTCTACAGAGGAATCATTGAGTCTGTCATCTGCACCTCTATAACTGTCTGGTTTGGTTCTGCAACCCAACAAGACAGAAACAGACTTCAGAGGATAATCAGAACTGCAGAAAAAACAATTGCTGCCAACCTGACTTCCATTGAGGACCTGTATGCTGCACGAGTCAAAAAGAGGGCCGTGAAAATATTTACTGACCCCTTGCATCCTGGACATAAATTGCTTCAACTCCTACCCTCAAAACGTCGCTACAGAGCACTGCACACCAAGACAATTAGACACAAGAACATTTTTTTCCCAAACGCCATCACTCTGCTAAACAAATAATTCCCTCACCACTGTCAAACTATTCACTAGGCTGCATTACTATTACTATTAGTTTTTCTCATCGTTCCTATCACCCATTTCCTCCCACTTATGACTGTATGACTGTAACTTGTTGCTTGTATCCTTACGATTTATATTCATATTGATTGTTTCCTGATTGCTTATTTGAACCCTATGACAACCATTCTTGACAAATGTATCTTTTCTTTTATGTACACTGAGAGCATATGCACCAAAGACAAATTCCTTGTGTGTCCAATCACACTTGGCCAATACAGAATTCTATTCTATTCTATTAAATAAACTAAGCCTATGGAGAGAAAAGAAACCAAAGGAAAAATGATCCATACAAGATGAATTCAATCCTTAAACTTCTTATTCAATCTAAAACACAGAGAAACACGTTGCTCTATTTTCCTCATTTTTAGAATACTAAAATACTAAAAGGTTTCAAGAAAATTCGATAGGAAACACGTATCTTGATTCTGTTCCTGAACACTGGAAGAATAATACAGCTCATCTTTAAGGAATGAGCCCTTCGTGGAATTGGTAGATTGAAGATGGCCTTGTGCCAAAGGGGTGGTGGCAGTGTGAAGTCAATTTTGATTTCTCGAAAGCAGACTTCACGGCTTCATTTCTGAAAGTCCTACAGTTTGAATGCTATTGAAATGCCACGTAACTTAAAGAACATGTGCCTTTAAAGAGCAAAACTCAGTTTGATCTTCTCAGTTCTATCGCTGTGTTTTGAAGTGACGTGTCTTTATTTAAAGGAAACCGTGGTACTTGTGAATAATTCATAGGCCTTTCCAGGCTGCGAGACAGATGTCTCTAACTGCTGATTGAACTAAGATTGCAGATAGATTGCCTTTTATCAGGGTATTTTTCTCTTTCCTGGAATTCAAATCCTGATCACTTCGCTGTCTTTGCGCCTTTTAATGAGTAACTTGTGAAATCCTTGCTGCAGATCCACGTTAGCATTTTCTCTTCCTAAAACTTATAATTTAGCCATAATAGTAAGCTATAGCAGAATTATAGTGATTTCAAAGCCGATATAATCTCTAACATTTTTTTCTTTTAACTTGCTAACATTTTTGTTTCTGGCCCCGAAAAGAGTTCTTTGCTTTGATAATTTGGAAAGGTCACTGGATTTAAAGATAGTACAAACATCTATTAAAAAGGCTTACATATTCTAAACGTGTCTCAAGTTTTTTAAAGAGAAGGACATTGGGAGGAATAAATTATCCATTTAGTTCAGTCAACCAAGAATGTAGGTAATGTACAGTAAAAAAAAAACCCACCCCACATTATTAGCAATATTGTGATCATAATCAGTGATGAAATGCTACCGGGTTGGCCTGGTTTGGGTGTACCGGTAGCAGCAGTAGCGCGGGGCTCCGCCCAACCACCCGGATGTCACCATTTTCTTTTTTTAACCCTCTGCGCATGCGCAAAGCCGCCTGCGCATGCGCAGAGGGTGAAAGAGCATGCTTGATGGGGGGCACATGAACGAAGCAAGCGCACCGCAAAGAGCGTGCTTCTGAACCGGTAGGGAAGGTAAGAAGATTTCACCGCTGATTATAATGATGTATGTTGGAGGAGATTGCAGTGATCTATATATTAAAATTGAGCGTCTTAAATTGAGTGACCAAATTCATAATTGCTCTAGAGCAGCGGTTCTCAACCTGGGGGTCGCGACCCCTTTGGGGGTCAAACGACCCTTTCACAGGGGTTGGGAGACTTCGCCCGGATGCCGCCATTTGGGTTCTTTTACCCTCTGCGCATGCACAGAATGCTTTGCACATGCGCAGAGGGTAAAAGAACCCAAATGGCGGCGACGGGGATAGGGGTCGCGGGGGCGGGCACAGCAGCAGGGCGGGTCGTGGGGGGGCGGGTCACGGGTCGCGGCATTAGGAAGGTTGAGAACCACTGCTCTAGAGTCTGAGAACGTATTAAAACATATACTCAAAACAGTATAGTGGTTAAGGCATTGAAGGAATTTCCATAGAGTTGACTTATGACCATAACTGAACCTGGAATTATGGTTGTAAGTCATGCTGGTTATTAAGGGGTCACCAAATGATCTTGCCTGATTTTATGACCTTTTTGCAAGTGAATCCATTGTTTGCAATGGGTGGGTGGTTTTTTTTTTCTGGAAACTGGAAGGTTTTTTTGCTGAAAATTGTCATTTTCTGCCAAAATATGTAAATCATGATTATGTGACTGTGGGACATTCCAGATGGCTATAATGGGGCTGTTCTTTCACTCATATATAGATTTTTATTTTTTTTACAAAATGTTGCCTGGAATAGCGTCAAACTAGTTTGACACCCATTTTAGCTGTAAATTTTTAGTAAATGTTCTGTAAACAACATATGTGGAAGGGATGCACTTAGGCCTTTTTAAATTAGAAGAAAGGAGGGTGAGCAGGACTATGGAGGTTTCTAACTTTTTTTAAAAAAATACTTTTTATTCAGAGTTTTTCACATTTAAAATCACAACTACAGCTTTCCGTTATTGGAATTTTTTCTTGATTCTATATTATCCATTTTAAGATCTATTATTTTATACGTATGCCTTTTTATATCTTATTTGCTCCTTTATACACTATATACTGTACATTAGTTATACATCCATTTGCACTCTAAATATAATATTTTTCATTTTATTTCATTTTCCTACATTCATTTAAACATTAATTTTGCTTTTCTTTTCGATCCAGTTATGCCATCTATTCCATATTTTATAATACTCTGTTTCCTCTCTATCTCTTAATCCCATTGATAATTTGTCCATCTCTGTCGAGGTTTCTAACATTAATCGCATTGTGAGAAAATAAATTCCACCAAGCTAGAATCTGGATAATCATACAAAAATTGGCATGATCCAGAGCAGACAAGGAGAATTCCATTTCTATGCAAGGCATAGTTCAGTGATCACAAGATGCAATAATGGCTGAAAGGAGGCATTAGATAAGATGGAAGGTAAAATGATCTCTAGCTGCTGCTCATATGCTAGATGCTAGCTCCAAAATCAGAGGTAGAGTGTTTATGAATACCAATATGTGCAGGTGCACAATTCATGTTAAAGGATTTAAAATGACAGAGCTTTTAAAGAGCTAGACAGCTTCAAACTGTTGCCACCAGTCACAGATGTCATTGCAGTCATTATTGGTAGATATCACTTGGTCAAGTTTTTTTCATCCTCTATTTGTCTCAACCAATAAACACTAGAGGTTGTTTGTCTATGGCTATCCTGACTAAGAGTATCCAGAAGAAGAGGAATTTGGTTGTATCCTGCAAGGGGGATGGCCAAAAGAATTATATTGAGAACTTGGAAAAGTGATATTGTTCCAGATGTTAAGAAATAGCTTTTGGAAATGTTTGACTTATCTGTCGTAAAAAAGACAATATTGTCTATTAATCAAAGGGTGAAGCAACATATTCTACATTGGCTGAAATATTACGTTATTTTATGATAATGTTCTTACCATACCATAGTACTCCATGGTATAATCAGTGATTATTGATGAATTTAATACAAGTGGTGGATTTTTCCCCTCTTTTCTTAGTCTATTTGTAATTTAAGGAGTGTTTTGTTTATTTTTAGTGTATTTTATCTATATTTTGCATTGTTTCCGAACTAAAATAAAAAAATAAAAAATGAATTGATTCACTTATAATATCTGAATGCTACCCATTAGAATTTGTTGTTCAGTTGCTAAGTTGTGTCTGACTCTTCATGACCCCATGGATCCCAGCATGCCATGCTCGAGAGGTGGGTTTCAGCAGGTTCTGACCAGTTCTGGAGAACCGGTAGCAGAAATTTTGAGTAGTTCGGAGAACCGGTAAATACCACCTCTGACTGGCCCCGCCCCCATCTATTCTCTGCCTCCCGAGTCCCAGCTGATCGGGAGGAAATGGGGATTTTGCAGTAACCTTCCTCTGGAGTGGGAGGGAATGGAGATTTTACAGTATCCTTCTCCTTCCATGCCCACCAAGTCACGCCCACCAAGCCACACCATGCCCACCAAGCCATGCCTACAGAACCGGTAGTAAAAAATGTGAATCCCACCACTACCTTGCTCCCCTGTTCTCCCTTGTCTCCCAGAGTCTGCCCAAAGTCATGTTCATTGCATCAATGACACCAACTAATCATCTCATCCACTGCCTTCTCCTTCTCCCTTTGCCTTCAACCTTTCTCAACATCAGCCTCTTTTCCAATGAGTTCTCATTTCTCATTAGGTGGCCAAAGTATTTGAGCTTCACCCCTTAGAATGCCCCATGGTAATAAATGGTATCAGTTGTGGACTCATTTCAAAATGCTTATTTGTGTGTTGTTTGGCTCTACTATGATCCAATCGCATTGGTTGAAGTAATGTGGAGCTCAGGATGGTTTTTACTTTCCTATTTTATATTACAGTTAAAAGAGTTGGGCTAAGAAAATCCAGATTGAAATTCCTACATTTTTTGAAGTTTGGGCCAGCCATTGTCTAACATGGCCTTTGTGAGAATTAAATAGTGGAGAAAAGAACAATTTACCCCTCCTTCTAGGCTTTGTGGATGAGAGGGACAATGGGCAGTTCCAAATTATTTTCTACTTCATTATTTTCCCCTTAAACAAGAAAATCCCAACCATTAAATATTTTTCATAGCAGAGAAAACTCATTGATCTTTTCTCTTACTCTCCATCTTGCTGATATAATAACAGAACAGAATAACATAGTTGGAAGGGACCTTGGAGGTCTTCTAGTCCAACCTCCTGCTTAGGCAGGAGACCCTATCCTGTTTCAGACAAATGGTTATCCAACATTAAAAACGTCCAGTGTTGGAGCATTCACAGCTTCTGGAGGCAAGCTGTTCCACTGATTAATTGTTCTAACTGTCAGGAAATTTCTTCTTACTTCTAAGTAGCTTCTCTCCTTGATTAGGTTCCACCCATTGCTTCTTGTTCTACCCTCAGGTGCTTTGGAGAATAGCTTGACTCCCTCTTCTTTGTGGCAACCCCTGAGATATTGGAAACTCTGCTATCATGTCTCCCCTAGTCCTTCTTTTCATTAAACTAGACATACCCAGTTCCAGCAACCATTCTTGATATGCTTTAGCCTCCACTCTCCTAATGAGCAGCCCAGATGTGGATAAACTTTAGAATGATATAATGCTGTTTATCCTTGTCTTCTTTTTAATGCCTTTCCTAAATAATTCATAATGTTTTGTCTTTTCCCTGGCATGGTGTGCTTTTTTCAGTCTCCTTCCTCTTTTCGTTCTAATAAGTTGATAGCTTACAAAGACCCTTTCAGTTGGAATGCACCCCCTGAGGATGATTAATTTATTTTGCGGGCTGATAAGATTGCTGCTCTGTTCCATTCTGGAGTAAGTCCTACTATGTTCAGGGACTCTTGTCTCTCTATAATGGTTTGTAGGAATATGACATTGCAGAGAGAAATATGCAGTTTCTACTTTTAAGTCAGCTCATCTGGAATAAATTTCATTTATTTATTTGAAACATTTGTGTGTCTTCACTCATTGCAGTTGGGTTGGTGCATATGCAAATAGAATTACTTAGGCAACTGAATGATATGATATACCATGAAGCAATGACATTGACAATAAAATGAAGAGGAACTAAAAGTAAACAGGCTAAGATATTTTATAAATTAAAATGGTCAAAGAAGTAGCAGCCTTATACTCTAATTCAGGAGTATCAAACTCAAGGCCCACAGGCTGGATGCGGTCCACTGTGTGCTTAGATCTGGCCCATCGGACCACCCTGAAACAGCGAAGGACCAGCCCGCGGTGCCTCTGGCAGTGAAAACAGAACTCGGGAGGGCCGCATGTAGCTGAAAACGGAGCTTGGGAGCCCATTTTCGCTGGCATAGCGCTCAGGCCACCACAGGTGCCTCCAACACGAGTGATGGCAAGCTGGCCACACCTACCCTGGCCACACCCACCCTGGCCCCTGAGATCAAACACAACCCTAATGCAGCCCTCAATGAAATCGAGTTTGACACCCCTGGTCTAATTCTGTAATAAACCTGATGAAGCGGGCAGAATCCAAGAGAATCGTCTTGGTTTGGTTTCAGAAATTATTTGGTTAAATGGTGACAATTGTGTATAGCTGGATCAGCATTTTTTGTTGATGATGATGATGATTATTTAATCGGCACCATTTTCTTGGCTGGGATTGTTTACATTTTTATTTGGTTTTGGATCATGAGCAATTTGGGCTTGGCAGACCATAGCAGGTCTTGTATTTTGACTTATTAAAATATATTCTGCTTTAAAATGGTATTCTTCAGTGAGTTTTCTCTTTGAGCCTCTTTTATAGGTAGACCTTTGTAGACATCAAATGAAAATTTGGGCTCTTTTTAAGAATATGTTTGCTTTTGCATTGTAGGTTTAAATATAATTTAAAGAATGACGAGTTGTGTAATCACATTTTGGGATTCCATTTATCTAGTTTCTTTTTTCTGAAAAACCTTTTCTTTGCTGTATTGTGAACTGTGCAGCTGAACTGAAATATTTTGAAGATTTTCATGTTATTCTCTTTCTCTTTTTTTTCTGGGGCAGGTCATTTTTGTTCAAGTTAATCCAGGTGAAACTTTTACCATAAGGGGTGAAGATGGAACTCTTCAGTGCATTCAAGGTAAGGAAGATTTTGTTTGACAAAAATTTTGTTTCATGCTTGTATTTTCTTGAGTGTTCATCTGTGATATTGATAATGAATTCCTGTTGACATTGACCCATAAAGCTCAAATATACAAAATGTTAAAGGTTTTCACCTTCCAAAGTGCTGAAAAACTATCTGGATAATCTACAGCTTATATAGGTACAATTTTTTTTGAGCCTTACCTTTTCCTTTTGAACCCAATGGCTTAAATCATTTTCCGACATCCATTTAACAAATTATGATATCTAAGACAATGGAAGACATCTGGAAAGACGATCTTTAGAGATACGGATTTGTACTATAACACGAGTTCATTTTTTATTTTTTTTTAGAAATCAGATTTTTACAGGCAGAGGCTAGAAAGAAATCTGTTGGGATAGCCTAATTCTGATTTTGAAACATCATGTAGGTGGTTAACTTTTGGAACTTTTTTAACTTTCTCTTAGTTTTGTCGCTATCACCTTGAATTTTCTGTTGTGTATACTACCCTTGTTTAAACAGAGCAGATACCTCATGGATGGGCCTGACTCTGTCTACATTTTGTTGTTTCAGAAACCCTTTGAACTCTTTGATTCTCTACCAGATTGTGGTAGTGATACAGAAGTCACAACAAGGGGGGGTGGGGTGGATCTTTGTTTTTTAAGAAAGAACAGTCTGAACGAAGCTGGGGGTTATATTGACTCAGAGTTAAAGTAAGTACAATGCTTCACACACATCAATACATTTTGGGAGAGTAACCCAAAGCATAGCATGGAGAGTCTCCATTTAAACATATCATCCTATAATGAAGCATTTTGATTTTGGCTTAGTGTAGCCTGTAAACCCCCCCCCCCCATTGTGGTTGGAAGTCCATTGTTTACAGCCAGTGTACAAAAAGTTTGGCCCCAGTTGATAGAGCAACATTTTCAGACCTCTTCCATTTGGGGATTTGGAGGATTTAAAGGATAACACCTCCTGCTTAAGTAGCCAATGAAGTCATGAATACATCCATCCTTCACTTTTTATGTATGTGTCTCCATCATCATCCTTGAGTTTTCCCCCCTCTTTTTGCAGTTAATTAAAAAACAATAAACTGTAAATACTTTTTTTTAAAAATGAATTCCTCCATCCTTTAAAATATTTTCCTTCCTTCCTTCCTTCCTTTTTGTATCAATTTGATATAGATACCTCATTCTCATTTCATTCCTTCAAACACACCAAAAGCTGCCCCCTCCAAAATAGGGGAAAAGTCCTGCAATGTAGGTAGGGCCATTAGTCCCTAGTGTAGTGATTTCCCTCTTCCATCTGCTGTTCCATCTATTTTTTTTAAAAAAGGAATCGGCGGCAGCATTTTTTATTCAGTTGTTGTAAAGGAGTTCTCATGCTGAAAAGCTCTCATGCTGGTACCCCTGTTGTTGAATAATCATATTGGGAAGGAACCTAGCAGGTTATCAAGTCCAACTCCCTATACTAGGGGTTTCCAACCTTGGCAACTTTAAGACTTGTGGACTTCAACTCCAGAATTCCTCAGCCAGCTGGCTGAGGAATTCTGGGAGTTGAAGTCCACAAGTCTTAAAGTTGCCAAGGTTGGAGACCCCTGCATTACATTCTAGAAATAACTACACCATCACAGATGTCCCAAAGGTGCTTTTTCAAGAGGCAATGGGCTTTCTTTGTTTTTCCTTGAAGACTTTTCATTTTTCATCCAAGAAGCTTCTTCTGTTCTGACTGAACTGAAGAAGCTTTTTGGATGAGAAGCAAAAACCATGACCTGGATTGGATGACTGAGAATCTCCATTGACATCCCTGACAGATGACTATCTGGCCTCTGTTTGAAAATGTACCCTCCACTGATGAAGGAGAATGTTAAAATTTACTGTATGCCCTTTCTCCCTCCCTTCCTCTCTCTTCCTCATGATCAACAAAATCTCATGATCAACAACAACAACAACAAAACCTTCACAAATTATTATAAAACAAAGGTGGATTTAAAGTAGTCCGACTCACATTGGAAGCAAGATGGCCCTTTGTTCAGAAGATGTTTACCCTTGATTTGTGATGTAGCAAGATATGTGAACCCACTCAAATTGACTTAGTTCCATAAGCTTTGATTTAAGGCAATGTGTGAGCTCACCAGTGAAGTCTATATGGATAAAGTATTGGACAGAGAGTTCACATTTCAAATCTCCAGTCCTCCATGCAATTTATAACTTGGGATTAATTGCTGTCAACCTTAACTTATCTCACAAAATTGTTGTGAGGATAAAAGGGATCAGGAAGTTTGAAATGGTATGTACAGCCCTAAATTCCTTAGGTGAAACATAGGATAAAATATGTACTCAGGTAAAGACACTGCTTACTCTGTTTTCTATAGGGTAAGTAATGACTGAAACTGAAAGAGAAGACCTTATCTTAGACCACCTAGGGAGCATATAATGTAGGCAAAGTTTAAAACACAACTTCAGATTCACACTTTTAGTGACAGTGTAGAATTCTAGGGCTTGGCCGACTTTTGCTTCTAGTACAACTTGGGTTTTGTCCTTGAAAGAGACATGGGAAGCCAGAAAATAAATGTCAAGTTGGATTTTCCTTGCTTAGGCCACATGAAAGGTGTTTGGTCAATATATAATTCATACTAAACGTTGAAAGAAAAGCACATTTGTACGGCTTGCTATAATGCAGAAATTCTTCAATTAAGCTTATGCGTGGAGGTGGGAGTTGAAATTGCTCCCTGTAACATTGCCAGGTTCTGGGAGAGGTGATGCCCGCAGCCATGCATACTATTTGTGAATCATTCATGGTAAATAAATGTGCCCGACGGCTATGGGTTTTTTTTCTCACATTCTTCCCCCCTCCCTTGAAGCCAGTGATCATGAAAGCAAGAAAACTAATCACTGGAGTTCCATATTATAAAAGGAGCAATTCACTCCTGACTCTCCAATAGCATCATTTCATGAAATGATTTTTGCTTTTTGCTTTGCTCTTTTCATTTATTTATAGGAAAAATGAAAAGGGAACTAATGAAGATGACTAGTGCTTATGACTAACCTATTCATACCTGTCTAGTCCAGAATGAGCAACAGTCCTAGAAACTATTTGTGGTTTCACATGCTGTGTCTTTCTAAGGGACTTTATGATTAAGGCTTCGTATGTAAGTTCAGAAAATAATTGTCATTGGTTGGGTCAGTTCTGTTAGATAAACTGCTGAAGAAGACTGCTGAGCCGTCTTCTTAAAAACCATAAGTTGAAAGACAATCCAGTTCTATGTAAGCTTCCATTGAAATGCCTTTCTTGCCCTTTGACTCCGGTGCTCTGATCCTATCAGAGTTTTCTTTAGATGACTTTCATGCCAAGATCTAAATCTTTCCAATCCTTCTTCTAAGCAATTATTCTTCCATCTTTGATGTCCAGCTGTGTAACAGCCACCTGGAAATGTACATAACAACAGAACAAGGTGGACAACATAGGTGTGGCATTACAGCCCCTGCCCCGAGGCTATGCTGCCTTTTTGGGCCAGTCATCACACACCAAAGGGATCATACTATGCTGTGGAAGTCTGGCAATTTGGTTGTTTGTTTGCAGACATTTTATTACCCAGTTAAGTAACGTCATCCCAGTGAGTGAGTGAGTGAGTGAGTGCTCTTCTTCGTGTGTGTGTGTGTGTGTGTGTGTGTGTGTGTGTGTGTGTGTGTGTGTGTGTGTGTGTGTGTATATATAATAGCATGCCCTGTCAGTTTTGATGGAAATGTGTGCTCTCCTCCTTGATGGTTCCTTGAATAGAGTACTGTTTTCTGCTTGATTATTTATCTGGTGCTGAAACATTTGATGTTTGATGGGATGAGTTCCTCAAAACAACTCCAAAATAACCAGGGAGTCCCTAAGGTGCTAGCCCTGAGTCCCAAAGGTGCTTTTTTCAAGAGGCAACTAGACTTTCAGGTTTTTCTTTGAAGACGTTTCTATTCTCATCCAAGAAACTGAAGAAGCGAAATGTCTTCAAAGATTAACCTGAAAGTCCAGTTGCCTCTTGAAAAAAGCACCTTTGGGACAGCCATGACCTGGATGACTGAGAGTCTCCATAGACAACTAACCCTGAGCTGCTATCTTCTATTGCAGTGATGGTGAACCTTTTTTTCCTCGGGTGCCGAAAGCGCATCCGCGCGCGCTATCGCGCATGCGTGAGTGCCCACACCATAATTCAATCCCTGGGGAGGGCGAAAACTGGCTCCCCTGCCCCCCCCCGGAGGCCCTCTGGAGGTTGGAAATGGCCCATTTCCCAACTGCTGGTGGGCCTGGTAGGCCCATTTTTCGCCCTCGCCAGGCTCCAGAGGCTTTCCTGGAGTCTGGGGAGGGCGAAAATGGCCTCCCCCGCCCCCTGGAGGCCCTCCAGAAGCCGAAAACACCCTCCCAGAGCCTCCGTGCAAACCAAAAATCAGCTGGCCGGCATGCACATGCACGCTGGAGCTGAGCTAGGGCAACGGCTCGCGTGCCGGCAGATATGGCTCCGCGTGCCACCTGTGGCACGCGTGCCATAGGTTCGCCATCACTGTTCTATTGGATTGCTATACTTGACAATTTGGCCACATCCATCAGGACAGCCCTTTTACCCCTCCCCCCCAAATACTTACTTAACAGCAGGCAAGTAAGTGGTTGCTTCCTGCTACTCCCTCTCCTTCCCACCCCTTCCCTTTGGTCTTTTCATGAGCCTTCCCCCAAAAGCTTTAGGCAGAACTGCCTACATTTTAATTTTACTTGCTAAGACTGTTTGTGATGTCTTGGTGAGGCCCAGAGTCATTATGGGACATGAAGGTGATGATTTGCAGCATGGTTCTTTCCCATATAATTATTGTTTAATTAAAAATATGCATTTTTTTTAAAAGGCTGCAATCAGGTGAGCCAGGGAGCTTTATGGATAACCTGTAGGCACATTGGCACCATGTTGAGTATTCTCGTTCTGTAGAAATCCGTGTCTTTCATTCCAAGTTCTGTCTCTATTGGTATCCCTAATTTTTTTTCTTTTAAAACACGAACATGTTGTGCATACAGCTTCTATTCATGAACATGTGTTTAAGATTAGGAGGTTTCTGTATAGACTGTTTTTATTGAGTCTTTCTCTGTACTTGTTTTCAGTTCTCAGTCTCGAAAGCGGGGTTGACATTCACCAATCAGTCAATTCCTAATCTCAGTTGGTAGCCTTGCTGCAGTGTTGATTGAGTTTTAATGAAAAGCATTTGTGTTAATGCTCTGAATATCTGCACTGGGCTCTGCTTTAACACTCAGTCCCTTGATGAAGAAAGGAAAGTGTATGTTGAAATATGGGCACAAAGAGTTGCCTTTTAGCTGGTTCCCCTCCAGTCTTGCTGGCTGTCACAGAGCAAATCTTTCTTTTAAACCTAGCACTGGAACTAGTCAATGGCCGGTGGATGGAAATGCTATAAATCGTATACAATGAACCCTCATTTTTCGCTGGGGTTACGTTCCAAAAAGAACCCGTGATAGGCGAAATCCGTGAAGTAGTAACCTTTATTTTTTTTACAATTATTATACAATGAAATACTCCACAACAACAACCTGGTGGCGTTCGCGGCGCGGGGCTTCCCCCGCCCGCTTCCCCCGCCCGCCTGTACGCCGGCATCTGCATTCTTTTGCCCTCTGCGCAAGCAGAACGCTTTGCGCATGCGCAGAGGGCAAAAGAACGCAGATGCTGACATCCAGGAGAGACTGTTTAGCCAATCAGAATGCAGAACACAATGCACGATGCAAATCCATGAAGCAGCGAGACCGTGAAAGGTGAACCGCGATATAGCGAGGGATCACTGTACCATTTTTGTCCAGCAAAATCAAGACAATACAGTTAGTCCCTGACTTGCAACAGTTCCTTTAGTGACCTTTCCAAGTTACAACGGCACTGAAAAACAGTGACTTATGACCATTATTCACACTTACGACTGTTGCCGTCCAGTCATTCTTGGTCAAGTGATCAAAATTTAGAGCCATGGCAACTGGCTCATACCTATGACAGTTGCATTGTCCCAGGGTCAGGCCATCCCCTTTTGCGACCTTCTGACAAGCAAGTCAATGGGGAAGCCAAAGTCACTTAACAACCGTGTTACTAATTTAACAACGGAAGTGGTTTACTTAACAAACGTGACAAGAAAAGTCGTAAAATGGAGCAAAACTCATTTAACAAATTTCTCACTTAGCAATATAAATTTTGGGCTCAATTGTGGTCATAAATTCAGGATTACCTATAAATACAACACTCTAATCTCCCAACACAAATGAGAAACTGTTTTTGCCTCTAGAAAGAGCATCGTATGTATGTATGTACATGATCAATAGCAACATCACTAGAACTTAGACTTATAAACCGCTTTATAGTGCTTTACAGCCCCCTCTAAGTGGTTTTACAGAGTCAGCACATTGCCCCCAACAATCTGGGTCTTCATTTTACCCACCTCGGAAGGATGGAAGGCTGAGTCAACCTTGAGCCTGGTGAGATTCGACCTGCCAAATTGCAGGCAGCCAACAGTCAGTAGAAGTAACCTGCAGTACTGTATTCTAACCACTGCACCACTGTTGCTCAATACCATCTTCCTGTTCACTTTACACAATTTAGGTTTTGCGTATCCAAAGGAATCCGAAGTGGATGTTCTTCATGTGTGGTGGATAAGAACTCCTAGAATGGTTAGCCAGTATGGATGGCAACAGCTTGAGAAAATCTATTGTAGAGGCTATATCTGAATTAGAAATCTGAAATTAAATGAATCAAATCAAGCTGCTGTTTTCTCAAAATATGCCTCACTTTTACTTATACATTCTAGTTTCTGGTGGCGCAGTGGTTAGAATGCAACATTGCAGGCTAATTCTGCCAACTGCCAGCAGTTCGATTCTGACCGGCTCAAGGTTGACTCGGCCTTCCATCCTTTCAAGGTCGGTAAAATGAGGACTCAGATTGTTGGGGACAATATGTTGACTCTATAAACCACTTAGAGAGGGCTGTAAAGCGTTATGAAGTGGTAGATAAGTCTAAGTGCTATTGCTAGTAGGTAGACCGGACATTGGTCAGGTTGAGGTGCTAGGAATTTCTGATTGGTCTCTGGTCCTAATGGTGCAGGGTTCATGCAACTGAATTCCAGCAGATCGGTCTCTCAAATCTTGAGTATTTTGTTTCTCAGTATACTTCAGCTTCATGTTAGAATGATCTTGCTGTGTTGACTTCCTTTCTAGAAACCTAACCTTGTTATGCTTGAGTTTTAAAGTCCCAGAAGGCTACCACTTAAAAAAAAAACTCAGCTGTGTGTGTTTGCTGCCGTCCGCCTGTCTGTCTGAGTTTCTGTTTTTTTTGTGGTGGCTTTTGGTTCCACTTCATAGCCAGTGGATAATTTAAAATGTAAAAGAATCCATGAACAAGAATTGGAGGGAGAAACTGGCAAGCAGGACTTGATGCAGTGATGGTCCTCTGATCGGTTTCTGAAAGTTTGGAACATCTATATTTTCGCCAGTGCACATAGTCTAGTAAAATGCTGAATGTATAATACAATACATACACAAAATTGTACTTCATCGTTCCTTTCAATATCAGCTTGGTATACAGGTTTTCCACCCTCTCGTTCTGTTTTATTTCATACAGATAGTCCTCAACAAGAGTTCGCTTAGAGACCGTTCAAAGTTACAATGGCACTGAATGACCATTTTTCACACTTAATGACCATTGCAGCATCCCCATGGTCAGGTGATTTACACTCAGATGTTTGACAACCAAATCACATTTATGACGGTTGCAGTGACCCAGAGTCATGTGATCACCTTTTGTGACCTCCTGACCAGCAAAGTCAATGGAGAACCCAGATTTACTTAAACAACAGTGGGTAGAACGGTCGTAAAATGGGGGCAAAACTCATTTAACAAATTTCTCACATAGCAACATAAATTTTGGGCTCAATTGTGGTCGTACGTTGAGGATTACCTGTACTAACATTGTGATGTAAGTTATGTAGAGAGATAGTGACTGGCCCATGGATGAAACAGGACTTGAGAAAATTCATCCTTAAAACAGTAAGATTATTAGGTTGCGGTTGGGGAGGGGAGTAGGAGATATGTGTAGAGGGCAGAGAGGGGGAGAGGGACAGAGAGGGAAAGTTTGATCTTGTAATTAAGGCACCAAGCTATGATTGTGACTTCAATTCCTGCCTTAGCCAAGAAAATCAGCTGGGTGACTTTAGGCCAGGGGTCCCCAAACTTGGCTACTTTAAGACTTGTGGACTTCAACTCCCAGAATTCTGGCTGGATAATTCTGGGAGTTGAAGTCCACAAGTCTTAAAGTTGCCAAGTTTGAAGACCTCTGCTTTAGGCCAGTCCAGCGGTGGGTTGCTCCCGGTTCTGCGAACTGGTAGCGGCAGGGGTGGGAGGCTCCGCCCACCTGCCCGGGACGCTTCTGCGCATGTGCAGAAGAGTCACGCGCACACGCGCGAACCAGTAGCAACTGGATTTAGAACCCACTACTGGGTCAGTCACACTTTCTGAGCCAAACCTACCACACAGGGTTTATTTATTTATTTATTTGTGAGATTTATATACCGCCTCACAGTGCAAGCACTCTCTAAGCGGTTTACACCAGTAAGCAATGTATATTTATATTGCCCCCAATAATCTGGGTCCTCATTTTACCTACCTCGGAAGGATGGAAGGCTGAGTCAACCTTGAGCCGGTGAGATTTGAACCGCTGACCTGCGGATCACAGTCAGCTAAAGTGGCCTGCAGTATTGCCTCTGACTGCTGGGCCACCTCGGGGTTGTTGTTGTGGGGGAAAATAGATGTAGGAGATGACCAGGCTGAGATTGAGGGAAGGGTCAAATGCCTCATCAATCATGAATTCCTTTGTGCCCACAAAAGAGCTAAGTCCAGCTCACCTTTTTTTTAATTACTTCAAGTTTTTTATTTTTTTCAAACATATCAATGCGTGAACAGTCTGGTACCTGAGTGTCATACATTTTGATACAAATAAAATAGTATTAATCATATTTGTTTCATTTAACAAGGTTATATAATTCTACTAATAATATACATATTTTTATTAAATTATAAACTTTCATTATTTAGTTTTTCAATATTTTAGCAAGCTTATATAATTCTAATAATAATACTAACATTTATGTTAAATTAAAATCTTCCATTATTTGCTTGTTCAACTTATAATCCTTCATTATTTAGTTATTCAATATTTCAAATAAGTTATTTTTATGTCAATCACCATATTCTGCATATTCATTTAAATTGCCTGGATTTTTAAAAAAATTTCCCTGGGGCTTGACAATAAGAGGAAGTTACTGGATATGTTCACCGCCTTGAGTTTTTTGTAAAAATAATAAAGATGGGATAAAAATAAATAAAACAATAAATATATTTGTTTTGACATTTCCAATTGATTAATATTTACAGTATTATTTTTATTCTATTTATTCTAAATTTTATTCTCTTTATTTTATTCTTTCTTAATTTTGGCATGAGAATTTTATATTTGCTGGAAGTGAAAACTTGTTTTCATAGCAGAACATACTTAGCATAAATTCCATATTGATTGGCCTCTACAAGGATCTTTCCTATACGCATGTGATGTCACATCATTCTTTAAAAAGGCACAGGATTTGCATGAAGATACAGTGATGTTGTATTTGTCATTCTGTCCTACACACACACACACACACACACACACACACACACACACACACCAGATGCCTCTGTTCATATTCAGGCAAAACATCCTCCAATTCACACCTATTCATCTGATGATGCACTTTTCTCTAAATCAACAAACACAGAATAAGCTTTTCCACATTCATACATATCTGGGTGACCAGAGGTGGGTTCCTCCCGGTTCGCACCGGTTCTATAGAACCGGTAGCAAACCTCTTGTGACATCACAGTGACATCACAGAGCCGGTTCTGTTGGTGCTGGTCCGTGGATGACGCCAACCTTTTTTGGATTTTTTTTGGGGGGGGGAATTTGGGGGGGAATTTTTTGCTGATTTTTTTTCTTCTGCACATGCACAGAAGCCGAGTTTCCAGCACTGCCCATGTTTTTGGCTTTTTTTTTTTTTGAATTTTTAAAAAATTTTGGTACTGGGCATGCATGCGTGCGTGCCCACAAGGCGCAGCCATGCAGCGTGGGAGGAAGCGAACCAGCGGCAAGGTAAGTTAGAACCCACCCCTGTCGGTGACTTATTGAAAAGCAAATATCTGTCTGCAGACTGCTACCCAGGAACATAAGACCGTACTGCATTTTCCAAATATTGCTCATTGTCACCACTCCTGCTCTCTTTCTATTACAAATTCCCAAAGGTACATATAATATCGCATAGATTTTGCATTCATTCCTGATGTCTTTATCAAGAATCATAGCGTTCTTTCAATTGTTGGGTGCAGACATAGGCTTCACACATGCAGGCTTTAAATAAGTTGTGCAGCAGCCACTCCATAAGCAAACCACAGACATATTTTAACATTTCTTCAGTTAAATCATCTACATTTACAATCTTACCATTTTTCCAACATTCTCTCAACGATTATGACCTTTTCATTTCCCCCCTTTCAAAACTAATGTTTATAACATTTATTCCAGGTCCATTCCATGACCACACTCAAATAATATCTAAAATTCCGGTGTTTTTTTCACTGCAGTTTTATCCCTAATCATTTCATCACTTTTATTTTTAATACCATTTGCTCTGCTGGAGTCTCTTTGCATAATTCTCTGAAACCACTTCCAAAACAATTTTATTTATTCCAAGCAAACTCACACTGCGTATTCTTGGCCTTTTTTTAACTTAACCATTCCTGGCTGTCTTTGATTACAGTCTTTGCAACGTTCTTTTTATCTCTCTACAGTCTACACAATATAGAATATTTCTCATCTTCATTTTTTATAGTAATATACCGGTATGCGTGTTTTCTCATCTACTTCTACTTTAAGTTCGCAATTCCATCCATTTCATTCTTATATATGTATATATTGATCCAGTTTAGATGGTTGCTCATCTATCCAAGAACGTCAAAATCAAAACTGAGAATTTCATTAAAACCCAAAATCACTAAACTAAATTAGGGCTCAATAAAAATCACTAGAACATACATCCATGCCAAAGGTCCCATGCTAACCTCCCAACCAAAATACCTAATTCTTAATGCACCAATTCTTCACATTAGTGTTGCTCCTCACACTTTTGTGGTACACTGTAAAGCCATTCCCTCCAATAAGTTCAATTTAGTTTCCATGTTACTCCATTTTTCATTCATCGTTTCTCTTCCTACCACAATTCATTCACTCTCCTTTGACTTTCACTCTCATTTCTTTAATTTTTATCCTTTTTCTCTCTGCCTGCTTTTTTTCTTTTTTCTTTATTCAAAAAGTTTTATTAGTACAAAGTACAAACATTTTTCCCTTTTTCTCCCCCCCTTCCCCCAACCCCCTCCCCTTCCCCCATCCTCCCCCCTCTCACCCACCCACCCACCCCGGACTTCCCAGAAAAAGCACAGGGTATAATATTCAATAAAGATAAAATTAAAATATACTAACAAATTATTAATTTCAAAATTTCTCTAGATCTTTAACTCCTTGTTACTCAAAACCTTTTAGCTGACTACTTTTTTTTCTAAGACCCACTTTTACCAAATAATGATCTGTACCACATGCAGGGCTTCTAAACATCATCTTATCCTTCATACATATCTCAGTCTGTTATAAGAAATTGAATCAATCATGCATTTAGGTTTATATTTATTCCTTTGACATGGGTACATATAAGTTGCTATGTTTAAGCCATGTGCCCAAAACATACCTTTTTCTAAGCAGATACTCATCACTCAGCAATCTGATTCATTCTTCTATCACTGAGTGTATTCTGTTCCTACTTCCATTCATCTCACCTTTTAAAGTAGCTTTTCCCCTAGCATTCATTCATTCATTCTTTCATTCATTCATTCATACACAAAGTTTTGTCTGGGGCTTCCATTATCATTATACACTGGAGTATAACATGCAGACTTTGGATTCTTATTTTTATATACACCCTCAACAACCGATTATAGATGATACCACTTTATACTTTCTGATAAATATTTTGTCCTTTTTGTAAGTAAGCCCACTTCTAGATTGCCACTTGTCTTCATATTTTCATCTGTTCCATTCGCTGAGTTCAGAACATCTTAATTCAAAAGTTACATGGTTCTCCTTCTTCACAAATACACAGCGATATACAAATGTAATCTAGTACATTAAGTCATGCTCTTTTTCCTGTATTTGTCTTGCATTCCAAGTTATAAAATTCCATATATCATAAGGTGACTTTATGAATCAGTACCATTTCTCATGGCTTTAGTCAGTGGAGATGTTGACGCTATTTTATATTATAGAGAAAATAAAGAGAGAACAAGAGAGAGAAGACAGTTAAGACAAGATATTATAATCCTTGGCTGTACCTGTGTAATATGTATAACAAAAGTGTAAAGACAGTATTGGTCAGTGTTGATACTTCATGGTCAGTATGCTACAAAACACAACCAAAAGCTAGTTTTATCCTATGTAATCTCATGCTATTCTATTATCTCTTAATTGCCTGCATTGCAATTCATATTGTTCAAGCACACACTCAGGAGCATTGTGATAATTTAGAATTAAAATTAAGCAAACTCACAATTGCAAAAAAACCCAATGGTAAACCTTGCTTTTATCTAGGGCCTACAACTCAAGATTTAAGGGAGGACATTATGAAGTCCAGTCATTAATATTTCAAAGTTGAAAGGTAATGAAATTTAATGAGAGACTTTCGTTAAGGGCTGTTTACGTCTGAAGACTTTATTGGGATAATTACTTATGAGAATAATACAGCATTAACAATCTGTACAGAGTACTTGCTGACTTTTCTAAGGGTTGACCATAGATCAACCTCTAATCTCTTTTCCTAGAACTTTTAAAATAAACTGCCATGCAAAAAAGAGGATGGCTTCAAACAACAAATTGCCCTGAATAAAAATATATCATACAGACACCCTACAATTGAAACGATACAAGTCTCCAACCACTGGGACTTTGTGTTCTTTGTTTATGACTAAAATACATTCTTCTGAAAAACAAATCATTCTCAGAAACCTGGGAGAATGATGAATTTTAAGTAACAAACCTGCACCCAAATTCTGCCAGACATTACAGAGTTCTGGAATGTAAGCTATTCTCTTGAACTTTGTTGTTGTTGTTATTATTGATGTTCTGATGGCCAACTGGTCCCAGGACAAAGGTAACTAGCTGGCAAGAGAGCAGCAGCTGCAATACATGATGTTTATTGATTAATACCTTCATATATTTTGACGGACAGTCTTTTAATTAAAATGCCTTTGGAGTAATATGTGTGAAGATGGGGGGTTGCTCTTCAAAATCATTGCCAAATGCTTTCAGAACTGATGGCTTATGTCAGGCTGAAACGGGCTGTGTAGGTATACAAGTATACTAGAAACTAATTATGCCACCTGCCAAGTCAGAGAAATGTTTTCAGCATAATACCTGCCAATAAAATGTCCAATTTTCTTTAGCGGTACTAGGGATAATCTGAAGCCACACATTGTGCAATAGTAACTTGTTATATTTTCCTTTTAGAAAATTTGGTCACGGTGGGAAATCTGTCAGAGTTTTAAGTTTCAGAGACTACTAGAAGAAAAGAGGGATGCAGGCAATTTTGGGGAAATAGCACCATTTTCATGAAATATTAGTGTTTTATATTTTGTGTTCCTGTTGAATTGACAACTGTCTTCAGCATAAAGACTACATTGCTTCGTTCAGGTGCAGTTAGTCTAAAACAGGTGCTGTTGACAGGCCTGGGGCCAATGATTTTAATACAACACCGATCATTCTTGGCCCCATGAATGATTTATTGTATGGGTTTTTAAATTGTGGTTTTTAATGTTTTTTTAAAATGTTTTAATATCTATTGTTTTTAATGCTTTTTATATTTGTTGTTGCATGTGAATTTTTACAGTTGTGAGCCACCCAGAGTCTCTGTGGAGTGGGCGGCATACAAATGCAACTAATAAATAAATAAATAAATAAATTATGTCTTAGTAAGGGAGAACATCCAAAGAATGGAAAAAGAATGAAAACTTGTTTAAGAAGTAGATAATTACAAATAGCAATAGCACTTAGACTTATATACCGCTTCATAGTGCTTTACAGCCCTCTCTAAGCGGTTTACAGAGTTCAGCATATTGCCCCCAACAATCTGGGTCCTCATTTTACCCACCTCAGAAGGATGGAAGGCTGAGTCAACCTTGAGCCTGGTGAGATTTGAACCGCCGAACTGCAACTAGCAGTCAGCTGAAGTAGCTTGCAGTGCTGCACTCTAACCACTGCGCCACCTCGGCTCTTTATACAAATGCTTGCTCTTTAGTTCAGTGTCAGTTTTATTGATCACTTTATTTCCTTCTTTTGTTTTCCAATGGAGAGGTGAATGAGGAAGGAAAAGAGAAGTGTTAAAAAAACTCCCTCTGTTGTACAGTGACTAGATTTCCTAAGGGTGGACATAAGTATTATTTATTTATTTATTTATTTATTTATTTATTTATTATTTGTTTGTTTGTTTGTTTATTATTTGTTTGTTTGGGAATTCTTCTATGCCGCCCTACTCCCTAAGGACTCAGGGCGGCGTACAGCATTTTAAAGAACACCAAACAATAAAATCATTAAAAACAATTTTAAAAAGTATAATTTGTGATTGCCCTCCCTCCCAGCAGTTTAGTGTTTAAGACCCAGTGTTTAAGTCCTAGGGTTCCTAGGGTATCATTCACAGATTGCTTCGTATTTTAAGCATTTGTTAGTTCCTTTTTAAAACCTTCTGAATCAGTGTTCCTCAACCTTCGCAGTTTTAAGATGTATAGACTCTAGCTCCCAAATTATCAAACTGGTATGCTGGCTAGGGAATTCTGGGAGTCAGTCCACACTTCTTAAACTTACTAGCGTTGAGAAACACTGTTCTAAATCGATGGCTACCACTATATCTGATGGCAACAAATTCCATTCTTTGACTTTGCACAGTATAAAGCAGTGATGGCGAACCTTTTAGACACCGAGTGCCCAAACGGTGCATGCGCGCATGTCCAAACTGAAAGGTGTGCACGCACGTGCGAATGCGTGCATGCACGGACATCCACACATGCATGGACATGCGCGCACATGTGCAGACATGCACACATGCATGTGTGGACATGCGCACACACGGACATGCACATGTGCATGCACAGACATGTGTGGACATATGGACATGTGAAGCAGAGACCCGAAGACTAGCTGGTTGGCAGGAGGCAGGGCATCCCAACACAGGCAGCACAGCAAGAGGTAAGATCTTTTTCTTTTGTGAGCTTCTGTTTCATCGTTTGTAGGGAAACAGAAGCTCACAAAAGAAACGCCGTGGAGATCTGACCTGAGGCAACGGTGCGTGTGCCAGCAGAGAGGGCTCTGCGTGCCACAGGTTCGCCATGATGGGTATAAAGGAATGCTTCATTGTATTGATCTCTCATGTTCCAATGTTTTGTTTCAACGGGAGATCTCAAGTTCTAAGGTTCTCAATTTACGGAGCAAGCATTGTAGAACCTCATCCTGGGATGTGGTGCATGATAGACCTCAGCCACTGAGTTGGAGCAATAGCAATAGCACTTAGACTTATATACCACTTCACAGTGCTTTACAGCCCTCTCTAAGCAGTTTACAGAGTCAGCATCTTGCCCCCAACAATCTGGATCCTCATTTTACCATCTCGGAAGGATGGAAGGCTGATTCAATCTTGAGCCTGGTGAGATTCGATCTGCCAAATTGCAGACAGCCAGCAGTCAGCAGAAGTAGCCTGCAGTACTGCACTCTAACCACTGCGCCACCGCGGCTCTTGCAGTTGCAGTTGCAGAAGTGGTGCAGAAGTGGTGTTTCTAAGGTGGAATTTCAGGAATTTGGACAAATGGGGGACAACTTAATATTGGAGATTTACAATTAGAAGTTTTAGGACAGCTGATATTATTAACAGTTATAACAAGGATAAAAGACCAGAAAAGATAGTTAACTTTGAACTGGATTCAGAAGGGACTAAATCAGTGGTGAAATCTACTTACCTTCCCTACTGGTTCAGAAGCATGCAGATCGCACATGCTTTTTCACCCTCTGTGCATGCGCAGAAGGCTTTGCACATGCGCAGAGGGTTAAAAACAAGAAAATGCCGACGTCCAGGCAGGTGGGTGGAGCCTCGCGCTGCCGCCGCTACTGGTTCTCCGAACCACCGGCGGCCGCCACTACAGGTATGTCCAAACCGGGCCGAACCGGTAGCATTTCACCCCTGGATAGGAATCACAACCCTAAGAGAGGACTACAGACTGTAAAAATCTGGATGACCATAAGTTAAATGAAGTGATGAAGTGAAGTTTTTGCTGCTGTCAAACTGTCATTTGCATTTTTGCAGCTTATGTGTGGTAGCGCTAGATAAGTGCATTCATTTGAATAGCTTTACACTCAGTCTGTTTTCTTCTTTGTAAATAGGATCAGCTGAAATCTTTTCCAGATATTCATCTTAAAAGAATAAAAACTCCTTAAGCGGCTTGACATGTCTCCTTCCCAGCTTTAGCTGTTATGTGTTTAGAAAGTTCTTTTATGTACCGTGAGCCAGAATGTCTAAACCCAAGTGATTTGAAGGGTCTTTAGGAGAAATAATTTATATAGGCGAGGGCTTGATGTCAGAAATGCAATGTTGAAAAAAGATAGTTTGCAGTGAAAAATGGCCAGGGAATGAAGAATAATAACTAAAATGAGAAATTGGCAGATTTAGCCAGACGTTTTATTATACATTAAATATATACAGGTATTCCTCAACTTACTACCACAATGGACCCCAAAATGTATGTTGTTAAGTGAAACATTTGTTAAGTGAATTTTGCCCTGTTTTACAACCTTCCTTGCTACATTTGTTAAGGGAATCACTAAAGTTGTTAAATTAGTAACAGGTTTGTTAAGTGAATCTGGCTTCCCCATTGACTTTGCTTGTCAGAAGGTTGCAAAAGGTGATCACATGACCCCAGGACACTGCAACCGTCGTAAATATGAACCAGCTGTCAAGCATCCAAATGTAAAATATGTGACCATAGGGATGTTGCAATGGTCATAAGTGTGAAAAATGGTCATATGTCACTTTTTTCAGTGCCGTTGTAACCTGTTTAACTCCCTTGCACTGATTCTGATATTTCTTTAGGCTGAATAATTAGACCTAGTGATTTCTAACAATTACTTGTCGTTCTCTCACACATTATTTTAAAAAAATCCCATAGTTTTAGCTATCCAATTATAAAATAAACCTTGACAGAAGAGTTTTTCAGATTTTATTATTGAGTTTCACTCTGACTTTGAAGCGTTGGGGAGAAGAGACAAGAAAGTAGTAGCCTAAATAAAACGAGTCTCACTTATCAAAATAGGCTTGAGAGCATTCAGAGAATTTGAATTAATCACAAACAAGGTTCTTTCTTATCTTTTGCGGTGTAACTTCAGCTAGGGTATGCAAACATCTGTTTTATCATTCCGAATAACTTATTTGTTAGTGCAATTAAATCTGAATTTCTTATCTTAATCAAACTTTACAGACTATTGGAACTTCGTTTGTCTATCAAAAAAATGTGATTACAGTTGTCCTATGTTCCTATCCAAATAACCTTCACTGTATTATCTAAACTGTTTATGTCTGTTTCTCTTGCAGTCTTCTTGTGATTCTTTGTGAAATTGTTTGAAATTGGTTTGGTGTCTCTGTGGGTTTTCTCTTTGAGAAATTATGCATTTGCATGTTTTAAAACGTTTGCATTTTATTCATGTGGACTGGCTTTATTAGAGTTACCACCAAGATACTTCGTTGCTTAGAAATTGGTCTAACTAACTCAATATTAGCAAATGGAAACATATTTAATTCTTTTTATTTAAAGAAATCATCTAAAAGTCCAATTGTGAGATTCACATTGTCAGCAGATTACAGCTCAGTTTGGAACCGGCTGACCACTACATCAGTCTATGTAGCATGGCATTACACAGATATTGCTTTATGTTGTAAGGTTTCTTTTCAGAAGGATTAGTTTTTCCAGTGGTTCTGTCTGAAGAAGATAAAAATGAATAAAAACCAATGTAAAGTAAGGAAGAAAACAGAAAAGAAAAGACATAAAAGATAAAGCAATAAGTGCAAGAAAACCGAAGACAAATTCCTTGTGTGTCCAATCACACTTGGCCAATAAAGAATTCAATTCAATTCAATTCAATTCAATTCAATTCAATTCAATTCTATTCTTAGAAAAGGTGAAGAAAATAGGAAAGAAAGAAAAAAGATACAAATAAGTGTTTTCCAATGTTCTTCACGGTAATTTTAAGTACAATTATACGAGTCTAACCCCTCTCTCTCTAAAGTTGCATCTTAATTCAGATAGTCCTCGAATTACAACAGTTTATTTATTTATTTATTTGTGAGATTTATATACCGTCTCACAGTGCAAGCACTCTCTAACCGGTTTACACCAGTAAGCAATGTATATTTATATTGCCCCCAACAATATGGGTTCTCATTTTACCTACCTCGGAAGGATGGAAGGCTGAGTCAACCTTGAGCCGGTGAGATTTTGAACCGCTGACCTGTGGATCACAGTCAGCTAAAGTGGCCTGCAGTACTGCTCTCTAACCGCTGCGCCACCTTAGCTCTTAAACAGTCCATTTAGTGACTGTTCAAAGTTACAATGGCTCTGAAAAACGTGACTTATAACTGTTTTTCACACTTACGACCATCACAGCATCCTTACGGTTGTGTAATCAAAGTTCAGAAACTTGGCAACTGATTCATATTTATGACGGTTGCAGTGTCCCGAGGTAATGAGTTTACATTTGTAAACTTCTGACAAGCAAAGTCAATGGGAAAGCTAGATTCACTTAATAACTGTGTTACTAACTCGACTATGGCAATGGTTCACTTAACAACTGTGGCAAGAAAGGTCATAAAATGGGACAAAATTCACTTAACAAATGTCTCACTTAGCGACATAAATGTTATTTTTATTATTTTATTTATTTTATTTTGCTGTTCTTATATGCGGCCCTACTCCCTGGGGACTCAGGGCGGCGTACAACAGAGTATAAACAATAAAACAAGAACATTAGCAAAAAATAAAACATTTCATTAATTAAAAGATTTAAAAAAATTTGGGCTCAATGGTACTCTTAAGTTGAGAACTACCTGTACTCTTCTTTCTGTAATCTATCCTGTCATCAAAGCCATAAATTAGTTAATTTATGGCTAAGTCAAAGTCAAAGCCTTTATTGCCATTGTACATCATATACATCATCATAATTAGAATATTAGTTCATTTTTTTTATTCTTATGCAAAAAAATCCATAATAGATTTCCAGTCACCAATAAATGTAGATAGTGTGTTTTCTCTAATCCAAGAAATAAAAATATCCATCTCAGCAAGATCTGCCAATTTCATCAACCATTCCTCCATAGTGGAATGAAGAGCCGAGGTGGTGCAGCAGTTAGAGGCAGTACTGCAGGCCACTTTAGCTGACACTGATCCACAGGTCAGTGGTTCAAATCTCACCGGCTCAAGGTTAACTCAGCCTTCCATCCTTCCGAGGTAGGTAAAATGAGGACCCAGATTGTTGGGGGCAATATAAATATACATTGCTTACTGGTGTAAACCGCTTAGAGAGTGCTTGCACTGTGAGGCGGTATATAAATGTCACAAATAAATAAATAAATAAATAAATAAATAAATAAATAAATAAATAAATAAATAAATAAATAAATAAATAAATAAATAAATAAATAATAGCGGGAGGCGTTGAATCTTTCCATCTCTGCCCATCTTGCCGTACTAATGATGCAAATATGAGATGTTCTATATTCCTAATCCCCCCATCTGAATGACTTCAGATTTTACATTTTTCATCTTAAAAGTAAATTTAAGATGAATTTTCTTCTTAAAAGTAAACAAAGACATTGAAGAATTCAATGAAAATTTTGTCACTCTAAACAAGCGCACACAGCCGTACCTTAAGATTGGAATTGGAATTTCTACTCAAAATAGCACGCTGGATATAAAGTGAATATAAATGGCTGAGGTGATTTTAAGGCCAATTTTAAAAATAAGATTAGGAGGGGAGTAGGAAGCAGAAAATTACAGGTCAGTTAGTTTAACATCTGTTCTGAATAAATTGGTGGAAAGTGTTTCTAAAGATAAAATAATTGAATGAACGATAAATAGCACATAAACATGTCTAAACAAGAATCAGTATGGCTTCTAAAAAGGAAAGTCACAAATGTATTAAAAATGAGTGAGATGTGGATCATTTCTTGATAGTTCTTCAAGAAAAGTATATTGGAATAATGTAGCAAACCTTCTTCACTTGGATTTTCAGAAGGCCTTTGATAAAGTTTCTCTACATTTGTGAGAAAAATACAACAATAGTGTCAGAGGGGAGGAAGATGCCTGCTTCTCCACTGGTAAGCATAGTCTATAGATCAGTAAGGGCAAAACATTTGGGCTCAGTGTGTCCAAAATTTGGAAAATAGCAATAGCAGTAGCATTTAGGCTTATATACTGTTTCACAGCCCTCTCTAAGCGGTTTACAGAGTCAGCATATTCCCCCAACAATCTGGGTCCTCATTTTACTGACATTGGAAGGATGGAAGGCTGAGTCAACCTTGAGCCAGTGAGAATCAAACTGTTGGCAGTCAGCAGAATTAACCTTCAATACTGCATTCTAATCACTGTGCCACCACATCTCTTAGTTTCATTGTTGACTCAAATATTCAACTTGACTCTGCTGAGATGTGTGGACTCCCTTGCTCCCTCCCTCCCTCCCTCCCTCCCTCCCTCCCTCTACTGTTATATACCGTATTTTTCGGAGTATAAGATGCACCTTTTTGCCCCCAAAAAGAAGGTGGAAATGTCGGTGCATCTTATACACTGAATACAGCCATTTTTGGCCTCCCGAAGCCCTGCCCCTGCATCCCATTTTTGCGAAAAATGGGCCGTTTTTTTGCAAAAATGGCATTTTTGCCTTCCCCCACCCCCTAGGAGTGCTCTGCAGGCTTCTCAAACCCTCTGCATGCCTCGTTTTTGCAAAAAAGCAGCCGAAAAATGGGCCATTTTTCGCAAAAACGGAGATGTATTTTCCTTCCCCCACCCCCTAGGAGTGCTCTGCAGGCTTCCCAAACCCTCTGCATGCCTTGTTTTTGCAAAAAATGGCCAAAAAATGGGCCATTTCTTGCAAAAATGGGGGTGTTTTTGCCTTCTAATTACCGCATCTAGCATGACTGGAGGAGGAATTCTGGGAGTTGAAGTCCACTAGTCTTAAAGCTGTCAAGTTTGAAGACCCCGGGGTTAGGGGTTAGGGGTTAGGGATGCAAGGGTCTTCAAACTTGGCAGGTTTAAGTCTTGTAGACTTCAACTCCCTGAGCTAGCATGACTGGAGGAGGAATTCTGTCAAGTTTGAAGTTTGTAAAAAGTGTACATGGTTGTAAAAAGTGTACATGGTTGTTAAAAGTATACCTGATTGTAAAAAGTATTCTGCTATACTGGTATTTTATTAAATAATATATTACTACACCATTTGGTTCAGAATACTTTTTCCCTTGTTTTCCTCCTCTAAAATCTAGGTGTGTCTTATACTCCGCTGCGTCTTATACTTCGAAAAATACGGTACATACACCCCAAACAAAAGAGAAACAATTCTTTACATAGTTACGTATTTATTCAAAACAATACAGTCCAGTCATGTATGATCTCCAGGATCTGCTGGGTGCTACTTACTCTGTGACCAACCTGAGGTTTCACGAGGACTTCGTTCTTGAAGCAGCTTCAGAGAATTTTCTTCTATGGCCTCTATAGCTTCCAAATCTGTGCAAAAGCGTGCCCTGTTTTTGCACACATTTTGAAGGCTGCAGAAGAGCATGGCCCTGTCATGCATCCTCCCCATTCCCACACAGCTTCTCCAAAAATCATGCGAGAATGAGGTGTAATTTGAGAATAGTTGTTGAGTGTTGGTGAATGCTGGTGTTTCACCCAAAACATAACGGTGTGTCACTTTTGACACATATATCATAGGTTCACCACAGGGGCGGGTTGCTCACTTACTAATGCCGGTGCGCTGCGTGCGCATCTCCACGTTTTGGGTGCGCGCCCCCTTGCATGATTTTGCTTCTGCGCATGCGCGGAAGCAAAATCTTGCCAAAATCTCATGAGGGGATGCACGTGCGAGAGAGATTTCGGCACGATTTTGCTTCTGCACATGCGCGGAAGCAAAATCTTGCCAAAATCTCGCAAGGGGACGCGCACGAGAGAGAGAGATTTTGGCGCCATTTTGCTTCTGCGCATGTGCAAAAGCAAAATCGGGGCCAAAAATTCTCACAAAAAGATGGCGATGTGCACGACGGACCGGCAAAGACGGCTCCGGAGCGGTTGCGTGCAAATTGCGCAATCGGCCACTCCCTACTGGAGCTACGCACTGGACAGCTCCGGTAGGAACCCACCACTGGTTCACCATCACTGCCATAGATCTGACTGTGAAACTTTCCTGAAACTGTTGCTAGTTCTCCTCAAGCTGAAATATCACTTAGCTGCAACTAGAAGTTAGTTTTAAAATTAAATCATATTTCAGGTGCATCACTTTACAGCTGGAGCAAAATTGCACTGAAGGATTGCTCTTTGAAATAGAATGTATATTAAGTAGTTTATTGCATAACTGTGGAGATCTGGACACTGGACAATGTGCCAGGCCAAACCTATATGGCAGGGGTGTCAAACTCAAGGCCCGCAGGCTGGATCTGGCCTGCAGGATGCTTAGATCTGGCCCACTGGGCTGCCTGGAAACAGCGAAGGACCAGCCTGTGGTGCCTTCGGTGGCAGAGGGTTATAGGAGGCCGTCACAGCCGAAAACGGAGCTCGGGAGGAGCCCCCGACATGGGTGACATCGAACTGTCCATGCCCACCCTGGCCACGTTCCCCAGGCCAAACACAACCCTGATGCGGCCCTCAATGAAATCGAGTTTGTCACCCCTGCTATATTGGCTCAGAAATAAGCATTCTTGGGCCTGATTAGTACTTGAATAGGAAGCGAACAGAGAATAGTCCTGTAGGCTAATTAGAAGGATAAAAAAACAATATTGCAGAATAAAGCAGTGGCACATCACTCCTGTACTGTTTGCAGGTAAGTTGATATGAAATCCTTGAAATCGCCCGGGCTCAAACTCATAAAATTAGGTTTATGCATTAATCAACATTTTGATTTTCTGAGTCATAGAAGGAAGTACAACCACCTTCCCGTACAGCAGGGGTCTTCAAACTTGGCAACTTTAAGACTTGTAGACTTCAACTCCCAGAATTCTCCAGCCAGCATAGTCTTAGTCCACAAGTCTTAAAGTTGCCAAGTTTGAAGACCTCTGCCATACAGTTAGGCTGTGTGGTAAGCAGCTGAAGAAATACAGAAGGGTACTATCAACATAAATTGCTTTAAATTTGAGGGAGAGGGAGTTGAAACTAATTCTGCTCCAAGGAATGCTTTTAATAATCTTCCTCCCCTCTCTATCACCCCTCCAATTAATGCTGGTGGATGAATCACAGATGGAATTGTCCAGAGCTAGCTAGGTTTTTTTTAAAGGGGGGGGGAGGGTAGGAGGAGAGAATGTAAAGTTTGATTTGGCATTTATTAATCCTTTCCAAATATCTCACTTTGGCTGCTGTACTGTACACACTGAAGGCCAGGAGATTCTCTGTGTGAATGGAAATATTTCTGGAATGCAGGAATATGGAAACTTTTCAGTCTGAAAAGTCAGTGTGAAATCATAGGTCTTCTCTTTAGCACACAGTAGTGACTGGGATAGTGATAGCATTAAGGATTTTTTTCCTCTATAAGAAGAAGAGAGGGAAGCAGGGCTGTGTACTACATGCACTGTACTATAGTCTGCCTGCTTTAGACAGTCGCGTATGTGACCTGGCAACCAACATGATTTCCTGATGACGTGGCTTCTTGAAACCAGAGCAGGACAGAGTGGCTATAGTTTGCTGCAGTGTTGAAGAGGCAGAAAACACTGAATCCCAGACAGGATGAGAAATAAATGAAGACTTGGGACTTTAAGATTCTAGGGAATTAACAGGATAGTAATAAACAAAGAGAAGAGAAGTTTAGAGAAGGAGGGAGCAATACGATCAGAGGTAGGTTCCTCCCAGTACGGACCGGTTCTATGGAACCGGTAGTAACTTGGCGGCCTGGGTCGCTGGAACCGGCAGCGACCCAGGCCTGCCACACCCCCAAACTGGCTCTCTCGGTGACGCCATAGGCTCCGCCATCTTGTTTTTTGCTTCCGCGCATGCGCAGAAGGCAGGACAATAAGCAATGAATGAAACTAAACAGGGAGAGATCCAACCTAGAACTAAGGAGGAATTTCCTGACAGAACAATTAATCAGTGGAACAATTTGCCTCCAGAAGTTGTAGTGCTCCAACACTCGTGGTTTTTAAAAAGAGATTGGACAACCATTTATCTGAAATGGTTTCCTGCCTGAGCAGGGGTTGGACTAGAAGATCTCTAAAGTCTCTTCCAACTCTGTTATTCTGTTATTCATTCAGCCAAGAAGGAACATAGAATCCAAAAGCTTCCCATTGTCCATCACACATATTAGTAGCAGCTTTGCAGATGTACCTAGAAATCAGAGGTGGGTTCCTGCCTGTTCCTGCCGGTACGGTTAATAGCTGTTGTTTGGCGCAGAGCCGAAGATGCTGCTGCCGTTCACGGCACAGGGGCTTTCTCCGGGCGCTGCCGCCGCCCGCATGGACGCCACCAATTGCGTTCTTTTGCCCTCTGTGCATGCAGAACGCTTTGCGCATGCACAGAGGGCAAAAGAATGCAATTGGTGGCGTCCATGCGGGCGGCGGCAGCGCCCGGGGAAAGCCCCCGCGCCCCGGCAGGAACCCACTATGCTAGAAATGGCAGAGATTAAAACTTGGAATTAAAACACATTTCACAAATGTGCATTCTTACTATAATCTGGAACAAGAGTTTGCTCTGCTTTGCAGCTTCAGTTGTATACTAGACTTACAGTGTTGGTAAGTTTCCTACTGTTTCCATTTTCCTACCTTTCATATTATTTATTAAATTTCTACATCAGCCATCTCACATAGGTTACTCTGGGCATTATGCCCACATAGAGAATATAAGGGAAACGAAAAATGCAATTACTTTGTCTTTTCTGCAATCATGGTGTCATCCAATATCATGATGTAAATGCAGACAAAAAGTTACTTGAATGACTCCGGTAGTGAGTCAAGTTGTAGTATAGTCAATGTTCTCTTCTTCTGAGAATAAAGCAACATATTTTAGTTTCTGTTGTACTCAACACAAAAGCACAGTCCCAATGGAGTTTATCCATGGGAATATAATGAAACTCTTGCATAAGTGCTTTTCTGGCTAAGTGCCCAAAAGAGGCCTAGAACCTTACAGAATAGAACCCTTGGAAAAGTAAATTAAGACTGGCAATTGACTAACCCTGCAGTCCTTCATCATCAGTTCTTTGGATTAAAGGTGATCTCAGCCTGCTCTCAAATATTGAATGGGCTGATATAAACTTTTCACTGAGGAAAATATTCTTATTCAGACAGGAGAGCACTAAGTCTGTGTAGTAGCTTCCTTTGAAAGCTTGTGCCATATGGTACTGGCTTGTTTTTAAGAGGAGCTGCCATCCACCAGGATTTAGCTAAAACCATTGAATTATAGTAAAATAAGTTGGAATAAATAGCTTGAGATAGTAGTGTGTTTTTTTGTTATAAATTAGCCTTTACCTCAGACATTCCAACAGAGAACATTTGTATCATATTGAATCTTGTGTTCTGGATCCTCCTGTCTCACAGATAAGCTGTTTGGATAAAAACTTTGTGGAGATATAGTCATCTGCACCTCGTGACACATGAAACCACTAGGGGGGATGAGGAATTATCATCCCAAAATGTCAGGCTTATGCAATTATGAATTACCAAAGGTTAAAAACAGCTGACTTATTAAAACAAACTTGTATACTTTCTTTCTAAGGAATCACTTCTGCTAGCTAGTTCCAAGATGCTTATTAACTTCATCTGTTTTCCATTTTTCCTCTTATCTGATGTGAAACAATTATTTGACCCGATTTCTCATAACACAAGCCAGGCAGCTGTTTCCTCCCAGTTTAGGAGGGCTGTTAATTCCAATAAAGGAGAGATTTTGGATCATTGCCTTGGTGATCAATATTTTCTGGCCCCATCGCTGCCAGAAGATGAAATTGCATAGAAACTGAAAAGAAATTGACACATTTTATAGTCCTCTAAATCTATTTTCTTTTATGAATTGGATAATGACCCATGAATAAAAGATCCTTCATATTAATAAACATTTTATTATATGCGTAAAATGCCAGAAAGGAAAGCTTACCCCGAGTGTTGGTATGAGACATAAAATGTCTAAACCCTGCCAAATTATGATCAGCCACACATTCTAGCTTGCCAGCTGTTTAACATTCTACCCATTTCCCCCTAGATCCAGATAGGTGGGAAACAATCCTTAATTAATCCTTTGTAGCAGGGGTGGGTTCCACTTCGCCACTGGTTCGCATCGCGACATTTCACGTGTGTCCCCTCGTGCAATTCTTCTTCTGCGCATGCTCAGTAGCTATAATCAGCCCGAAACACAGCTGAGGAGCTGATCAGCTGTGCTTTGGGTGAAGGAATAAAGGTAAGTATAAACCCAGGGGCAGGCGGGAGGTCCTTTTTCAAGCAGCAGCAGAGGAAAAAACTTCCAAACAGGAAAAAAATTCAGAAAAAAATCCAAAAAAAAAAGATGGTGGTGCCCACAGACCGGCACCGACCGAACCGGATCCGTGACACCATCGTGACGTCACCAGCGGGTCGTTACTGGTTTGGGCGATCCGGTCTGAACTAGGAGGAACCCACCCCTGCTTTGTAGGTAAAATACATGCTGGGTGCATTATTCCTGACATGGTAGGCCCCAGTCTTAAGAGTCTGCTTAATTTATTTATTTATTTATTGAATTTATATTGCCACCTATTCGCCCATGGCGACTCAAGGCGGATTACAGGATTTAGCTGAACCTTTCTTTTGACAGCTCTTTATTATTTATTTACTAATTAGATTTATATCCCACCCTTATTTGGACAGTGCAAAGCATCATGGATAATGCTTCCTCTTATTTTTCCTACTACAACCACAACAATCATATGGGTTAGGTTAGGCTGAGAGAGAGGTTGATCCAAAGTCCCCCAGTCAGCTTTGATCAGAATCCTTCTATAATACAGCATGCCAGGACAGGTGAGATTTTAACGTGTGGAGCATTTTCTAAGCTGGTCAGAATGGCCAAATATATTGTGCATGCAAGTCAGAATTATGGTTGATTTGAGATCGATTATCTGATTCTGCCTCGTGAATTATCCACTCACTTGCAGATTGTGACTATATCTTGGTTAGCACAAGATCAGAATCCAGGCATACTTAGCTATCAGATATTTTGTTACTCCTAGAGAAAAGGAAGTTCATAGCCCTTCAGATCCTCTGACCACATCGACTTCAAATGAGTCAGGTCTTGTAGAATTGATAGAGGCATAGTCTTGTCATGTGACCTGGCAAGTGTTTGATCTGAAACTCTTAAGGTAGTGGAAGGATCCTTGGGACTGTTAACCTGGTTCCCTGTCTTTTAGATCCATATCCTTTGTAGGAGACAATATGTGGTTAGGTCCAGGGGTGGATTCTGACTTACCTCGCTGCTGGTTCGCTTTCTCAAGCACCACATGGGCGTGCTGTGTGGGTGCGCATGCATGCGCAGTGCTAAAAACAAGATGTCGGCACCTATGGCGCCACTGAGAGAGTTGGTTCGGGGACGTGTCCAGCCGGCCATCGCTGCCAGTTCGGCAAGCGGGGGGAAATTCCCGCTACTGGTTCTATAGAACTGGTCCGAACCGGCAGGAACCCACCTCTGGTTGGGTCCATGCAATGGTATATTAATTCATCTTTGTGTGAGGAATTGATTCCACCTGCCTCAAAGGAGGCAGTGTTATGTCCTTCCTCAAGAAACAATGATCCAAAAATCCTGGATAATTTTTCTCCAATCTCTTCTGTTTTCTTTTTAGAATAAAATTGTGGAAAAGGTGAAGGAGTTGCAGCTTCAGGGGACTCTGTAGGAAGGGGGTTATCTGGTTACTTTCTGGTCAGATTTCAAGCCAGGATATAGTATTGGGCCAGTATTGATCACACTTATTGTTGACTTGACATAGCTGGGATTGGGATCATATCCTGATTTTCTTTTGATCACTCAGTGGTGTTTGATACCAATAAACAAAATATTATTTTGGGTCAACCGTAGCTAGTGGCAGTGGGAGGGACAGATGGTTCTCCTCCTTTCTGTGCTCTGATTCCAGTTAGTGTTGACTGGGGAAATGGTCAAGCCTGAAACCCCATGTTATGGGCTTCCAAGGAGTTTGAGACCCTCCTATTGAATATCTCTGTGAAGCTGCTGAGTTGGGTCATCCATGGATATGTATTAATGATACCCAAATGTACAACTTGATCCTTGGGCACTCAGGTGATGCTATCAAAGTCTGGTTCCAAAGTGTTCAACCCTGGCAAGACAGAATAAGTATGAATTCATGATTCTTCTGATGTCCTGGGTTTTCCATCTGCAGTTCTGAATGGAACTGCACTTCCCCAGACAAAACTGCTAAGGAGTTAGATGTTCTACTCCCCCTCCCCACTTGAAAAGAACTCTGTTCCAACTGCCAGTTGCCTTATATTAACATGTTTTGATGCTACCCCTTAGGTAAACTAGGTGTGGGCGTGGCCAGCGCGTCACTCATCCGGCCTGCGAACTGGGAGTTTAGACATTCTACTCCCCCTCCCCACCTGAAGAGAACTCTGTTCCAACTGCCAGTTGCCTTATATTAACACACTCTGATGCTAAGGAGTTACACATTCTACATAAATTTTCAAACTTTAACTGTCAATATATCAAGCCCGATCGTGTAACTACAAATTAATTTTCAAGCTTTAACTGTCAATTTATCAAGCCCGATCACACAGTTTCGTAGCGAAGCACGGGTATCCAGCTACTAGCAATATACTATAAAACATAGAATTAAAAATATTTTTAAAATTCAATTTAAAAATTAAATACACACACATCAAATGGTTAAGCATAACATCGCTATCTGTGAGACATTTCTCCATTAATAAAGATGAAATTCTTTTATGGAAATTTTACTTGGTGGATAATAAACTATTAAAATTCCAAGTTAGTGTTTCAGCTTGATGGACTACAAGCTATTTCTGGTTCTCACTGACATGTTCATTCCAGAAATATAGCCAGAAATACTTTAAAAATAGAGTCTATAGAAATGGATTCAATTGTATTCCCCCACCCCATTTCCCTAAAGCAGGGGTCTCCAAACTTGGCAACTTTAAGACTTGTGGACTCCAAAATTCCCCAACCAGCATGGCTGGCTGAGGAATTCCAGGAGCTAAAGTCCACAAATCTTAAAATTGCCAAGTTTGGAGATTCCCTAAAGTTTCCAGGTTTGGGAGAAGAGAGGTTGTTTCCTGCTTAATTATAAAGTATTTGCTGCATGTTTTGAACTCAGTGTTTGCATTGCATATTTCATAAGCGCCTATGACATGGGTCCCCAAACTTGGCAACTTTAAGACTTGTGGACTTCAACTCCCAGAATTCTCCAGCCAACTGGCTGGAGAATTCTGGGAGCTGAAGTCCACAAGTCTTAAAGTTGCCAAGTTTGAATAGCAATAGCAATAGCACTTAGACTTATATACCGCTTCATAGTGCTTTCCAGCCCTCTCTAAGTGGTTTACAGAGTTCAGCATATTGCCCCCAACAATCTGGGTCCTCATTTTACCCACCTCGGAAGGATGAAAGGCTGAGTCAACCTTGAGCCTAGTGAGATTCGAACAGCTGGACTGCTGAACTAGCAATCAGCTGAAGGTCGCAATGCTGCTTTTAACCACTGCGCTATCTCAGCTCTGGCCTATTATGTTGAGGCCTTCTAACATTTCAAAATCATTCTTTTAAATATTATTTTACCAAAAAACCCTCTATTTGTGCTTATGTAACTTTCGCGGCTTATTCCTTTATTCAAGACCAGCCCTCCTAACCATTAGCTAGAATTTGTGGCTGCTTCAGGCAGCTGATTTCAGATTTTAGGGAAGGACAACAAAGTTTTTATTAGAACTGCTATTATATATATATATATATATTTACTGCTGGGAAATAAAAACTCGGAGATTTGGATTTTTGCATTTCAGAGTGGGGTGGACATGTTCTGCTCTACCTCCAACAAGAAGGAAAGCTTTGGCGTAAATCATTGATTCTCAAACGCTTTTTGCCTTTTGAAAATTGCTTATGTATCATGGGAAATAAATTGAGCTTTAAAGATTCCCATGAGTGGAAATATTGATCTCCAGAGGAGTTTGCCTGCTGCGCCTCCGTAATTTATGTCTTTGGTCTTGCTGTTGTTTAATAAAGCTCTAGCAGGATGGTGCATTTCTGAACATATATCACTTAAATTATGGCGATTGCTTTATTATTGTTCCCATGAATTGTAACGTTCACAAATATACACAGTAAGTTAATAATACTAGACTGATACCACCAAGCATGTTCTCCATCGTCCTCATCGACTAGAGTTATATTTCAACAGTTTCCAGCTTAGTCATAACTGCATTTGATACAATTCTCCATGCGTGATGATTGATATGTTATTTGATTTTGCTAACATTTTGGGTGTTTACTATATATATATAAAGAATGAATAATTATGAAGAGGTGTTTGTCTTTTCCCCAGGGTGAAATGCCATATATTTGGAACACTCAAATCACTCATCCCTCAAGTTGAATACACTTAATTGGTAACTAATTGGTAGGAAAAAATTAGGAAACAAATGTTTGAAAAGCAGCAAATCCTGAAAGTCGAAGTAAAAACCTTGCCTTTACAACTTATAAAACTGTCAAGTATCATGTTATAATTTCCTTGGCTGTGTTTCCCCTCCCCTTTTCTAAAATAGCTGGCTTTGCCGTCTTCTTAGGTGGTGCCTTCTGCATTTAAGTCTAGAGAATTATCAAATTACTGTGTTTACTTCTGGCGCCTATGTGTAGGAGGCCAGAAGGATACAAGCTAAGAAAAGGGCTGGGACGCTCACCACAATCATCATTGTCTTTTGAATTTAGGGAAATTGGTTTTGGTTTTCAATAGGGGGTGTGGGCTGCAAATGCAATATTTTATTTTATTTTTGTTTGTGCTGTCCTCTTCTTCTTGGTATTTTTCTCCAGTTGTGGGATTTAAAAAAAACTTAATCCACAAGCAAAGAAACAGCAAAGGTCAGTTCAAATTTTTGCCTTGCTTTAGACCAGAGGTCCCCAAACTTGGCAACTTTAAGACTTGTGGACTTCAACTCCCAGAATTCTCCAGCCAGCTATCCTATGCTGGCTGGAGAATGCTATGCTGGCTGGAGAATTCTGGGAGTTGAAGTCCACAAGTCTTAAAATTGCCAAGTTTGAAAACCTCTGCTTTAGACTCTGACATATACCTTATCCATGCTGTAAGGTGATGCCATAAGTGTCTTTCCTGTGGAGTCCATGGTTCTCCAGTTCTAGCACAGTTAGACTAGCACTGATGACATCAGAGGTGGGTTCCTCCCGGTACGCTCTTACCTGTTGGTCGCGCAGACCCGAAGAAGCTGGTGGTGGTTCACGGCGCGGGGCTTCCCCCGCCAGCTTCTCCCGCCCGCCTGGATGCCGCCATTTGTGTTCTTTTGCCTTCTGCGCAAGCAGAACGCTTTGAGCATGCGCAGAGGGCACAAGAACACAAATGGCAGCGTCCAGGCGGGCGGGAGAAGCAAGCGGGGGAAGCCCTGCACCGCGAACCACCACCAGCTTCTTCGGCTCTGCGGTGACCAACAGGTAAGAGCATACCTGGAGGAACCCACCTCTGGATGACATGTTGTTTTATTATTTTATTATTTTCGTTTTTATTATTTTGAATTTCTTTTATATGGTGTTTTTATATCTTTGTAAGCCGCCTTGAGTCACCATGTGCGAGTAGACGGCAATATAAATTTTCTATAAATAAATAAAAATAAATTACCTAGTTGGCTAATGAAATGTCAGCAAGCAAACAACGAAGCTCAAAAATATCGTGGACTCACAAGGTTCAATCTTTTGAGCCATTTGAGCCAGATGTTTTGGGGAATCCCAGATCATAAATAAATAATTACATTCATTTAGCTCCTTACCTTCCACTCTGCCATCTCCCAAAACTGGGTTTTATTTATGATATCTTAACGAGTGAAAACACAAGTATCTTTAAAGCAGAATATAAATGACGCTCCAAGCCAATGCTGATAGGCAGCTTTCTCATTCCCACTACCCTTGGCCAATGAACATGAGTCACAGTGCAGTGAAATTGCTAAACAAGAAATTAACAGAAACAGGATGACCAGATTGAGAATAGTCGTAGTTCTCTTGGGTTCTGCGCTTATCATATCACATCTGGAGTATTGTTCAGTTCTGGGTACCATAATTTAACGGCACTATCAAAATTGAGAATTTTCCAGAAGAAATGATGAGAATGAAAAGAAAGCCCAATGAGGTTCAGTTGGAAGAGTTTTCTGCGGAGAAGAGAAAATTGAGGAGAGACATAAGCTTTGAATACACAAAAATGTATTTGTGGTGGGTGTACCTAGATGCACCCACGTAACACCGATTCTCCGCCAGCTGCATTGGTTGCCCATTAGTCTCCGGATCCAATTTAAGGTGTTGGTCGTTACCTTTAAAGCCCTACATTGCTCAGGGCCAGATTATCTTCGGGACCGCATCCTGCCGCATACCTCCCTACGACCGGTTAGGGCCCACAGAGTTGGCCTCCTCCAGGTCCCGTCGACCAAACAATGTCGGCTGGCGGGGCCAAGGGGGAGGGCCTTCTCTGTGGGAGCTCCCTCCCTGTGGAACCAGCTTCCCCCGGAGATCAGGACCATTCCCACCCTACTGGCCTTCCGGAAAGCAATAAAAACTTGGCTCTTCCAGCAGGCGGGGTGAAAGTGGGACCAGCTAGATGAAATAAGGGTCTCCCCCCATGATAGAAATGAGAGACTCTTTTTAACTTTTGTATTGTTGTATTTTTAATTATTGTATTGATATTGTTATATATTTTTTAATTATTGCATTTTACCTGTAATGGAATCTAACATGCTGTGAGCCGCCCAGAGTCCCCAGGGAGTGGGCGGCATAGAAATCCATTAAATTAAATTAAATTAAATTAAATTAAAAAGGCTGTCATGTGGAAGAAATAGCAGAACTTGGAGGGAGGGAAAGAATTGTAGGGAGTGGAAGGCATATTAGAGAAACGCCTTAGTGATAAGGCATATTCAACAGCATAGCCAGATCACTTGAAAATGATGCTCTTTGGAGGTGTCTAATTCCCACACCTAGCTAGCATGTTCAGTGTCAGAGGATGGCAAGAGTTGTAATACAAAGCAAAATTCTGAGGTCACTAAGTTGTTGGAAATCTCTACAGTCCCTCCTTTTTGAATCTAACATAAAAAGTAACATTGTTCAGTGTTATCAACTATAAATATTGACCCCTGACTCATTTAAGATAAGAGCTGTCCACAAAGTTCTTTGGACAGGCTTTGCCCCTATTCAATTGCAGTCCAAAATTGTCTTTCTCAGAATCATTTTTTTCTGACTATAGATAGTCCTTGATTTACAACCGCAATGGAGCCCAAAATTCATGTTGCTAAGGGAGACAGTTATTGAATGAGTTTTTTGCCCCGTTTTATGACCTTCTTAGCCACGGTTGTTTAAGTGAATCTGACTTCCCCATTGACTTTGCTAGTCAGAAGGTTGCAAAAGGTAATCATATGACCCCGGGACACTGCAACCATCATAAATATGGGTCAATTGCCAAGTGTCTGAATTTTGATCATATAGCCATGGAAGAAGTTGCAGGTTTGTAAAGCAAAGGAATTATGAAGTAAGATCATAAGCATCGTCACAGTTTCACTTAATGGTCACTTCAATTAAGTTGTTAGGCCCAATTATGGCAGCTAAATGAGAACTATCTACGCTTATTTATAATGCATTATTAGCTGCTCTTGATATTCATGTATTAGGTTTGCAAGATGCCACATGTCAAATGGTGATTATAAGGAGATAACCATACTTTTTCTTTGTTACATACATGTTTTGAACATTGTTTAGAAGACCAGTGAGAAAGGATGAGACTTAATGAAGAGTAATAAGGGTATAAGTAGAGTCTGTATGCAGCTACCTACTATTATAAGCATATGTAAATAGGCCTTGCATACATCTGGATTCTAGACTATGTGAATAAGTTTGATACTGCCTAGATTATTTGGT